>VYXH01012237.1:9931-33199 GCA_013397275.1 Burhinus bistriatus | reverse complement strand
ATGAAAAAAGAGGAGGGAGGGGGGGGGGGGGGGCGGCAGGGAGAAAGAAGAAAAACTGAGTACCAAATAAAAATTTTGCATGAAAAGGAACCATCTCTAGGGTCAGCAATGATGGTTAACTACGCTCAGCACTATTTTTTTCCTTCCTCAGAAAAAATATACATCATGAATGCCGACACTGTTATTGTGGGGTACGTTCCAGAAGTGCCTAGCGGAAAGAACTGTGCTGCTAGAGGATGTGAAAGTAGCGCTGATGCCCAGGAAAACGTGGAAGAGGAACTGGCAATGCACTATCCAGAGCAGGAAACAGAGTCTTTTCCAGGGAATGATGTGATGGTTCCTGTGGAAGAGGAGGGGAAGGAATTTCATCACCCCACCACTGCCACTGAAAAGTGGTAACCCACTGAGAAGATGCATGAAGCTACCGAAACATCCAGTGTGACACTAAGCCTGAATCTGTGACAAGGAAGGTAAACGCATAGTGCCTTAGATTACCTGAAAACTCATGTAAAACACTGAAACACATTCAGACAAGGAAACAAGAACCTATTTCATGTAACAAATGAGAGGATCATCTAAACATTGGCCTTCATAGCTGAAGTCAAATATTTCTCTTTCTGTTTCCCAGTATCATGCTGGAAACAAATTTGAATCAAAGCTACAAAATTCAGAGGACGTCTAGATGCCAACTCAAGTTTCACAGCTTGCTTTCTCTGCATGAAGGAATGGATTGAAAAATGTATCTGATTATTTCTATTAGCTATGAAACTTCTGGCCAGAATTCTGAGTTAAGCTCGAGACTCAGCCATTTTCATATGCTGTTTCTCTTCCAGTATTACCAGTACTTCCAATATCATATATCTGGTAGTTTTCTTAAGGCCTAAACTATTGACTGAAAGTAATGACAATTTCAGTTTTCCCTAACACAAACAGAACTCTTCAGTTTGTGGACTTCATGTTTCTTGAGGAAATAGGATCAAAAGATGCCAAACAGGCTCAGAAAACAGAAGGCACATAAAACTAATTGAAGTCCACTGTACTTTAGGCCATTCTTTCTAAGTTTTGACGTCTGATTCATGTTTTTTGACTACTTCAAATCATCAGTAAGTGTACAAAATGGTCTCTTCTGATGGAAGCCAAACTGGCTGAACATTTGGATATTGGATGAACTATGGGTTTAGCCCAGCGTGGAGTCTGTAAAAAAAGGAAAAAAAGAAGATAAACTAGTTTTCTACAAAAAGGAAGGGCTGAAAAACAGGCACAGTAGTTATTTCTTCTAACATTGTTAATATCTCCTTGGTTTAGAATTGCTCATAATCATCAGGGTGACACTGATTTGCATATCTATTCTTTAAAAAATCTGTTTTGTGATTAACTGGCTTGTGTTATGCTATTTTTCAATCTTTCATGCTGCTTGTTTGATAACTGTAAATGTAATAGTGCTGACTATGTTTTTGCACAGGACAATGGAAAATGAGCAAGATGACAAAGTGTGCGTTAATAGTCAAAAAAAGAAACCACAAAAACAATTACTTGCTTTGTAGTTTTACCCTGGACAGACTACTGTAATAACAGCTGTGCAACTTCAGCGTCTTTTGTCTTAGCACACACAAAAGGAACATAAAGGCATAAAAAACACCTTCTTGGGCCAGACTAGTAGTACGAGCCCAACATTTTATCTCTGCCAGTCGCAGTAAGACGTGTTATTTAGGAAGAGCACATAAGCCTGGTTAATATCTGCTATTTGCATTCCTCATAGTTCTGCAGCATCAGTTGTAATTGGATTAAGGATGTTAAAGAGTTTGTCCCAGCCTTTAGTATTTGTCCATATTGCCATTAATTTTTCTTCTCTCTTTTGAATTCCCTGGTACAATCTGCCTCCTTAAGCACCTGTGGCAACAGATTACAGATAGTTACCATTCACCGTGTAAAGAAGTACTTCTACCACTTTTAAACTGACCGTGCCACTAGTTCTTACATGACAGAATTTAGTGCAATACTGAGTCCCTTTTATGATTCTTGATTTATCCTCCTCAGCCTCCAAGCTGAGCTCCCATCTTTTTATATTTCTCATGTAACTGAGATGCTCCACTGCCTTGGTCATTTTAGATGACCTCTTCCGCATCTTCTCTAACTTCACTACATTCTTCTGGACATCAGGAGGCCATGAGCATGCACTGCACTGAAGAAGAGCGGTGGGCCAAGGTTTTAAATAGTGGCAAAATGGTACTTTCTATTTTGTTCTCCGTACCTCTCTAGATGATGCCCACCATTTTGTTTGCTTTTTTTGGCTGCCTCCGCACACTAAGCAGATGATTTCAGAGAACCATCAGGGATGACTCAAAGATCGCTTTTCTGAGTGATAGCAGCTAAAATATTGCCTCACAATATAAGGGAAGGTACGTTATCAACATTTTGTGACTGAAGAAGTAAATCCAGAGAAATTCATACTTTTCTGGAACCACAGCCCCAGAGATGAAGTGGGAGCATCTCAGCATAATGGGATCTGGTCACTGACTTTCATCAGAGGATAATCTACCTATAGTACATTTGAAAACTGGTTGTAATTTCAAGTGTCATTAGTTCCAGTATTTACTTCCTGAATTTCACTCTTCTCTGCAAGTCCAGAACATAAAATAATTTCTAAAAACAACTACTGCCACAGCATATTTTAGTTCATCTACTGAGTCTTGCAAGACAAGCAATTAGTGAATCCTTTCTGCGTTCTTCTGTGTTTGCACTTGTTTTGTTTTATTGAGCAGATAAGCTGCTCCTCGTGCTCAGATCGAAATTTCTTTTGGCTATCAGTATTGCCATGTCAGCGGCGCTTGTTGTGCAACAGAAGGTCAAGTCACCAAGTACTGACATAAAAGAGCAATGCAAGGAAGAAGAAAAAACTGTGTAGGACAAGTGCTGGTCACTCTTTCCCCACTTCCAGTCAGGGTAGTTCATTGTTTTCCAGTGCATACGCTTCATTCTAGAAGAATACAGGAACTTCTCTTTCATTTTAGATAACACCAATTTGTGTATCCACAAACTATGAATAACCATGTTCAGCTGGCTGTGATTGTTAAAAGATGTTCTGTAATGACAGCTAGTTGTATATTTCAGCTTTGTATATAAATTAATCTTTTTTACTAGAACAGCTTTCGAGATTAATCATGCATTGCAACCTGCTAGATCTATTATAGTTGCTTAGTTCAATAATGTTGGTAATCTTTGAATTAAAAATGGCATGGGTTTTAAGCTATAGCCACACTTTTCTTGTCTGATATGTAAATGCTTCATTGTTGATAATTTCAGTATATGTATCAGTTGCAGAAAAAATATTTTTGCAAGACAGCTGTTCAAAACTTACAAAGCTATTAGTTGGCTGGAGTTTTTTGCAAGAGCAGAGCAGGTCTGAACTTATGTTAAGGTCTCTGTACCATCCTGGCAGTCTGTGTGAGACACGAGTGAACATGGTGCAGTGGTACCACACAGTGAGTATTAATGAATGCTAGAACGCTGCAAAAGGTAAGTTCATATTTTGGGGCTAAGGGAGCATAAATATGACTAAAGAGACTCGATACACATAGAATGGTTAGAGTTGGAAGGGGCCTTAAAGATCATCTACTTCAACCCCCCTGCCATGGGCAGGACACCTCCCACTAGACCAGGGTGCTCAAAGCCCCATCCAACCTGGCCTTGAACACCTCCAGGGATGGGGCAGCCACAGCTTCTCTGGGCAACCTGGGCCAGTGTCTCACCACCCTCAGAGTGGAAAATTTCTTCCTGAGATCTAATCTCAATCTCCCCTCTTCCAGTTTAAAACCGTTCTCCCTTGTCCTGTGGCTCCGCTCCCCGATCCAGAGTCGCTCTCCGATCCAGAGTCCCTCCCCAGCTTTCCTGGAGCCCCTTTAGGGACTGGAAGGGGCNCGCTGGGCGCTCCTCGCCGCGCTCCTGCAGGCGGCGGGCGGCCGGGTGAGTGCGGGGCGGCGGGGAGCCCCGCCGGGGGCAGGCGCGGGGGGCCGGCCCGCCGCTGTCCAGCGTGGTGGCAAGGCGGGAGTGCAGCCGGCGCCGTGCGGGCGGGCTTCGGCTTAGCGTCATGCTCGCAGAGGAGTAAGGCGAGCGGGCATCGTTGTGTCGCTGTGCTTGAGTTATCTCTGCTTGGACTCAACTCGGCGGGATCGCTCCGCGAGTCTCGAGTCCCGCTTTTAGCCTTCTTTAAAGCTCATCGTGCTCCCTTTGGCTCTGTCGTTGTTATTTCCTGGCTTCCCAAAGCAATGACTAATCGTTTGATTTTTTCAGGCTTGTTTGAATGTTTGCAAAAACTGTGAGCGTCCTGGCAAGTGCAGAGTGTAAATCTGTACGTATTTTACACCGTTGTTTAAACAGGAAGAGCTTGTTGTGCTCTGTTGAATCCCTAAAACTATTCCCTATTTACATAGAAAAGCCCTTTAATTTACATCTAAGACCTGATGTGATGCAGCTGTGACTGTTGGCTTGTGGATGCAGCTGTACCACTATTTGGCAATGAATGCTTTTAACTGTTTAAAACGAAGAGCTTGATAGGATCTGTTTGACTTTGTGTGTATGCTGTACTGGTATATTGATAGCATTTTTCTAACTGATTTTAAAGTGTCCTGGATTGTGAAGATAAATATGGAAATGCTGCCAAGATGTCCAGGTCATTGCTTTTTCATGGGATGTGTATATTATTTACACGTTTATTTAATCATATTAATTTAGCCCTGATAAGACAAAGGTTCAGTGAAACCAGGTGAGGATGTCAGAATATACATTTAACCTGGAATTACACCATGGTCTTTTAAGGAGTACTGGGTGCTATAGTGGGTTGATAATGTATTAAATTAATTCTTTTAACTGCTTCTCACTCATTTTGAATTCAGCCCTGGTTTGTAAGGTGATAGTATTTTGAACCTGATTCACCGAACACCTTGGAGTGGGTAGGGTAGAGCAGGTAAAGAAGGGAGAGTCTCAGAATTGTAGCAGACCTTATCGCCAAAACTTAGGTGTAAAGTTTTGTCATGCATCTTGCTGAACAAAAGGCATTGATTTGAAAGGGATTAACTCTCCTCTCACCCTAAACACGACCTAAACATAATGATGGAAATCATGAAGCAGACTTTCAGCATCGCTTTTTGCATTGTGACAAACCAAAGAAAAGTCCATATATAAATTAGAAAAACAGAACCAGTAGTTTCAGAAATATCATATCTGCCACAGAGCTGGAAAAACCTGCCTGTTATATCAATTTTAAAAAGTGATCAGTTAAAGAAAACTTTTTTTATTTTTGAGGGAGAGAAACTGACAAAGCAATAGTTCTTAAGTGTTTTTTCTCCTTCAGCTGAAATAAACTGAAAGCTTCTCTCCTCAGTCCCTGTGTTACTCACAGGAGTTGAACGTGATTTTTGCCATTTTGCACAACTCGGTCACCAGATATTTTTAACAGAAACTTTCTCAATAGCCTCAAACCTGGATAACTGTCCTTTGCAAAGCAGCGCAGTGTGCTCTGCAGCGTAGTTGCTGATGTGTGCAGAGAAGGTCAGCCTCTGGATGCTGCGGGCTGGCTGTAGGGGAATGCTGCTGGTATGTGGAAAGTGTGTTGGTAACCATGCACATACTCTGGACTGCGAAAGGATGAGCCTTAAGGAGATCTTGTGCAAAAATCCTGAAATAAAACTGAGTAGACTGCTCGGATGCCCCTGCTTTTTTATGGTCAGAGCTAGAAAGGCTGAGGGTGACCTGCAGCTTTGCTGTTGTACATATCCACGCTTGTGGTTGTTGCATCAAAGGTCATGATGACTGAAAGTCTTAACAGAGCATTGTAAAAGCCATCTGTGATACAAGCAACACCATCCCAAGACAATAATTTGTTTCAAAATAATAGAAAAATGCCAATCCTGGCATTTGGCCTGGATAGAAGACAATTATCCCCTCTGGCAGTGTTTTTGGCTGGTACACCTGGGGCATCTTGGGAAGGTTCTTCATCTGCCATCTTTACTCTTAGGGCTCACAGAGCTTCTCCTTCCCCGCTCTGCTCTCTATCACCCTGTCTCTCTGCTATCACCCTGTCTCCTGTAGGTGCATCTTCTAGGATGTCTCCACATAAGGTCAATCCTAATGTGGCCAATCCTGACTTGCTGATCCTTTCTTGCGAACTTGCTCATCACCTGCCCTTCTCTGGCAAGGCATGAGGATACAACCTGTCTTCCTGCCTCTCAGGCCTGCACTCTGTTATTCCTCTTGCTTTCACCCCTTGTTTGCCTGAGTATTTTTGCTTTCTACAGGGAAACTCTAGATCTTAAGGCTCATCAGCCCAATGAGTACATACAGTAACAGTGCCTGTTACTCTAAGTGTCAGATCTTGATTTAGTGGATAATATCTTTTATTAGGGCAACCTTTGGGAAAACAGACCAACTTTCGGATACATAAGCCTGAAGTTTTGGAACAGAAGAGCTGGTATTCCTGAAAATGTGTATGTTTTTCCGAATACATATGTAATAAAATATGCGATGTCTTCCTACAAACTTTGAATTGCTTCTATAACTTTTTCATGTTGTGAATAGCTTCCATATTCTATCCAGCCTCCTGCCATCTCGTTCTGGGAAAATGTTTTCATATTACGGTGGTGAGTGGCAATGGGGTAGAATCCCTAACAGTAAGCAAAAAGATACTCTTTTCTCAGGAAGGGGGAACGTGGAGTTGTGAATCTGTTTGTCTGTGGCTACATGAGGACTCCTGCTTTATGGCAGTAAAGTACAGTATAGGATGGGAGAACAATTCATGCAACAGACCCATAGTCTCAGATATTTGCAGGAAAGCAGCTTTAAAAGCAGCTTTATGGTTGGTACAGCCTGACACCCTGATACAACTCCAACTGATTTTGGTGAGACTTGTTGTTATTTGATAAGTAATCTTCAACAGAATTATTTTTCAAATGACCAGTTTAAATATTTTAAACAGAATTCTGTTTTTTCCTGTCTTCAGCAGGTTTGGTAGCTCAGCAAACGGTGTCTCTTTACCTCAAGTCCTTTCCATAGCAACAGATTTTTACGTCAGAGTCCTTGGTGACTTCATTGTGGTTTCATATGCGTAAAGAACATTATACACCAGATGTAGTTCCTGTTCAGGCTCCTTTGTGTGACAGCTTGAGTTTGAAGAAGGCAACTGCATGAAAAGGAGACCAATAAAAATGTAGACATGTGAGTCAGGATTGAAATTTATGCTAAAATATCTTTGTTAAAACGGCCTCCTTGAGTGAAAATGAATGTTATGTGAATAGATTAATATGTATATATTCATCCATTATATTAGCATGTTTTATTTCTTTTATTGAAGATACTTACATTTAATTACACATAAAGTCCAAGGATACAGGAACAAGCCGTAAGGGAGGAATTAAAGGAAATTATGTAATTAATATTCAGCACATAGGGAATGCACGACATTGTGGTGTGCTGTGGGTAGTTGAGACCTGCACTTTCCTCGTCAATAGGTAGAGCCAGGTTGGTGCATTGGATCAAGTCCTGCTACTTTTGAGGAAGTCTGAACCAAATCTTGTTTTGTAGTTCATGACTCGGGCTCAGCTCTGGTATAGACACGAGGGTCGCTGTTGTGGCCAGCCTCCCTACGACTGTGGGGGCAGACAGCCTTTCCCTTCACTGGCATTGTTCCACACAGCACAGATACAGCTGCAGGCCTGAAATCATGAGATACAGGCATGTCCTCCGCTAGTTTTATCTTCCAATGGGTAGGATATAGAGTATCTTGGAAACAATTGTGCTTGTGCATACCTATTTAGAAGAGTCCTTACCAACCTCTTGGTTGGTACGGAGCCCACTGTTAGCCTACTCCTCTCCAGTGACGCCTTTCTACCTTCACCTTTCTACTGGGTGTCTGTGTCGCGGATGGGAAAATGATTCAAACGATGCAGGGGCTCTGGAGAGTCTTGAGTCACTGACTTTTTCTATGTAACTTCTTAGTTATTGCTTAATACAAAGGCATTGCAAAAATCTCCCTAGTGAGTCGTATAGTCAAAGGCAAGCATAGTTTACCCGTTTCTATGCCAAAATATTGCTCAATTTGATTGATGGGCATAAAGCTAGACTAAGTTTCATGTTTAATAATGTTTGTGCCTCTGCTGCTAGATAGATGAGGCATTTCACTGTTACTTGTACCTGTCAGATTAAATGAAGTCTTCTGAAGTCTTCATTTTGTCCACGTAAATATCTTAAAAGTCTGCTGCCATTAGGCACTGCTACCTAATGTGAGAAATTCTAAGCCTATAATGCAAAAGATGCAGCATCAGGTTAGTTTTCCTTCACACAATCTGCTTGCAGAACATTGAATCACAGTAAAAGCAGAAGACAAAATAAGGACTTGTAAGAGATAAAAACAGTAGCAAAATGTAAAGATTGTGGAATAGAATCTGGCCCCCACTCATCAGTCTTTCAGGCCAGAGTAGCCAATGGATCTGGATGCCAGATACAAATATTGTGCTGCCTTAAAATTGGTGAGATGGCGAGAAAAAGTGCGGTCGTCTTGTAGCCAAGAAACCCAGGAGAATTTCATACCTAGTAAGAGGCCTACGCTTCCTCTGACAGAGCAGGAGCTTTGACTGCTGGCCTTCACAGATTTGATTAGTTTACATGGGAAATAACTGCTAAAATTAATGGCATCCTTCCAGTGCAAACAAAGCTGAGCTCATGTGTGTATATAAATTGTATCTAAGTGAGTTACAAGTCCCTTTTAGTTTCCCATAATGTTCTTTGAGGATGGTTGGCAAGAAATTGTCAATTGTATGATGTTGAGAGCCACAGCTCATCAGATAAAATTGTATCAGACAGTACGCATATCCTTTCAAGCACAACTTAAGAGAAATAGATGTGAACCCACCAACCAACAGGTTTTCCTGTGTCTTTAGCTCACAGGGCAGTATTTACAACAGACAATGCAGAGGATGAGATAAGAACATTTTTTGCCAGGAAGCCTCACCAGCAGGATAATTTGTGATGTGGTTTATTGTATTTCTCCCTTTTTTTTCCTGTGTCTGCTCTTGCAGTGAAGCTTTACATTTTAAAAAGACTCTCAAGTGCTTTTTTTAATGAAGTTGATCAGTGACTACAAAAAAATGTGATGACAGCATTTGATCTTTCTTCTTTTAATAAACAAGAAAGTAATTTAACAAAAAAAACTTTGGAAAGCAGAGCCCTTTTCTTCTCCTTCATCCGATTTTAGTGTCAGCTCACATTTGCAAATGGTATGGTTCATCGTTGCTCATCCTATGAGTGTATAATACCAAGTCCAGCATTAACAGTTATTACTGAACTTAGAAGGTATTGAAAAGCCTTGGTTTTCTTTTTTAATTATTATGATTATTCTCATTAATAGTGATGAAACTGATAATGTTGAAACCAGCCTCCTGGTTTTGCTTCAAAATCTTCAATCCTTGTGCAAGCCCCCTTTAAATAAACCTTAAATGGAAAGTTAAAATGGAGGCCAAAGTAGATTTTGGAGATATCTGAGGCTGCAGCATGGTTCCTGCAAAACTGGCTTTCTTCTCATCAAAATACAAAGAACAGAATTTGAAAAATGCAGCTTGTGTTCAGCAGTTGTTTCATACTTCATCTGCTCTAGTGTTTACAAAGGAGAATGATTTTTTTTTTTTTTTTGGGTCATTTTTCCCCACCCCATCACAGTTTCTATCCTGTTAAAAGCATCTTTACAAGTTTGTTCAATTTGCAACTCGCCTGTTTCTTGTTGATCTGGTTGTGAGAGAATGGGGCTGGTACTGGTGAAACCCATCCCCAGTCTCCCTGGTTTTGAGTCTTTAACTGAACGGACTGATCAGAAGAGATCAGAATTGTCCTGATGTCTGGTCAGTGTTACCAGCTTTCACCATGTTTCAAATAGGAGCAGTGAAACTTCTACTTAAATAGTTTGCTTTCCTTTTTTTTTTCTGGAATGAATATTGGAACTCAAGAAGGCCTTTTTCTGCCTTCACATTCTCAGGAAAGGTTCTTTTTGACACTGACCATTGAGTAGATGGGTGAAATCCTGTTTCTGATATATGGCTAGATAAGAGGTAAATTATTTCAACAAACTGCATAAGAAAATGTTGAGTTCCCCTTAAATAACTGTTGAGAGTAGGAAGTGTTAGT
The DNA here is from genome assembly GCA_013397275.1 of Burhinus bistriatus. Taxonomy (NCBI): domain Eukaryota; kingdom Metazoa; phylum Chordata; class Aves; order Charadriiformes; family Burhinidae; genus Burhinus; species Burhinus bistriatus. Next base: position 23,032 of record VYXH01012237.1, on the reverse strand, counting down.
CTACTTTGTCAGTAACGTGAACACACAATAGATAACCAACATGTTTTTTCAGTAAGGAGGAAGGATATTTTCATTACCGGCCTCCAAAGAGCTTGTTCCTGTTTTGATTTCTCTTTTTAATAATACTTTTAAAGTACTTCTCTAAATGCATGTAGATTATACATGGAGCAATCTCTTCAGATTGCAGAAAATTGAAGAGTGTCACATACTTCTTGAACAGCATCTTTCTGATCTGGCAGGAAACTCCCACGCTTGTCCTACCTAACATTAGACTTTTTCTTTAGAATGAGTATTTTTTTCCCTTTGAAAACAGATGACGGGTCCTCAAATATTTTGACACTTGTTCATTGAAGTCACTGAGCTGTGTTGATTGGTATGAGCTGAAAATTAGGTACACTGTATTTCATGACTGTTTCTTATGCATTTAACCTGCCATACGAGGTAGGTTTTTTACTTTTGTTTAAATCTTGTAGCCAGCTGCTACTTTTCAGAAGCAGCAGTGCAGTTTCTGGAGACGTCGTTTTCAAAACATCGAGGCCTTTCTCATTCGGAAAGGGATCACGAAGTATCTGGAATGATAAAAGCCTCTTTTTCCTTTCCTTTGGTGAAACAGTTCTATTAGTACAGGTTCTCCGACTGAAGGGATGGGTTATCTTGCCTGGATATTGCGTGGGTGTAAGTGAGGACATAATGAACATAAGCACAATAGAGAATTGAAGGTAGCGTCCTGTGTCCTTTGCACCCACGGATGAAAACAGAAAGATTCCTTCAAGCGTTGCACTAGTGCTAGACCCACATCTCCCTGTTCCACCAGCTCAGGGGCCTGAGGGAATTGATAAGTAGCAAAGTCAATCTTCTGGTTTTCAGATATGACTCTAAATCTGTATAGAGAGTAGACTTACCACGTAAGAAGGTATCATTTTTAACATAGCCACTTTGCAGAAAATGCTTCTCCCCACAAACCCACAGGTAAGAATTTAGGTTTCACTGGTGTTTTGTCAAAGGTTGTTTGAATCATGGCAACTGAGAATCGGTACTTAGCCCTTCGGTTTAGGGGGTGCAGTAGGGACCAGGTGTGATGCTAATCCCATAGTTGCACTGCATTCTTGTGAACATAAAACCTGGAGAAATCACTTCGGTCATTGTGGCAGATCTTTGAAAAACAGAGGAACCTCCAAGTGGTCTCAAGTATCTCACAAGCTGTGCATTTTCCTTCAGCTTTTTGGCATCTGCTGCTTTCTGTTTCATCAGGCCATCTTGGAAAGGAAGGTGGTTATAATTGCACTGATCTTTAAGTGTTTGTCTCTTTTGAATCTCTGCTCTAGGGTCAGAATTGACTTGTGACTCGTGATTTTCCTTTGATTTCTCCTAGGAATATGCGTTGCCTTATACACCACAGCTTGCACAATGCAAAGATCCCAGCACTGAATTCTATGAAGAAACACTTAATAAATGTTGCAGCAAGTGCCCTCCAGGTAGGTTATAATTCAAATTATTACCTTACACAGCCAAATTCAGTCAATTTTCAGATTGGCATATTACGTTTTGATTCCTTACACATCTGAAGAGCATTGGATTTTTGCTGTTGTAATGCACTCCTAGCTGGAAGACAATGAAGTGCTGTGACCGTAAAAATATCTGCAAAAGAGACACACTGTCCAGCAAAATTGGAATTCTGTTACAAGGTGTTATCAGGTGGTAGGCTGCTGAGTTCTGGTAAGCACAGCTTTGAAGTATTTTTAAGTCAACATTTAGCGGGGGAGCAACAGCTCACTAATGACAAAAATTAGACAACACATCAGACCCACGCCCACTAATAACAAATATATTGTAAAACAGAGCGTGAGGTAGAGCTTAGTTTCTGTACTTTGATAATATCACTTATATAAGGGGCTTTCCATCGGACAGGTTAATCTATAATTGCTCATTAAGGGAGTTTTGTTGTCTTTTACTGTAAATCAGCCAGTGCAGACCACTGTCAGACTGGGTACAAGATTAGAGAAACTGTCTGCTTTGAGGTGTCATGTCTTACACAGTGGTAATTATTAGTGGTCTTTTGTCAGCAGAAGTTGTTGGTTGCAGAAAGGTGGGTGTGTGGGTTTGGGTTTTTCGGGGAGTAGCAATGCCCTTTGGGTATTTTAATAATAGAGTTTTTGCAATAAGTTGTCATTATATTATCACACTAGACACAGCAAAAAACTGCCTATTTGTCTCATTACATGCTGAGCAAACAAAATTTGTCTCCATAAATGCTGAGTTCCTGTCAGAGAGATCCGGAAGTTGAAGCAGGAAATCAGTATATGCTGAAGCAGCCACAGTTGCTTGAATTAAACGAAAATGTCTAGATAGATCTGTCAAGCTTCCTTTGTTAAAGATGAAAGATGATAATTCATCGGTAAAACCTTTTTCTGTTGTGGTATATACTGTTTGGTCTATTTCTACTTGATTTTAATTTTTCAGAATAACAAATTCTGGGCAACAAATTGTAGGAAGTCTACAATCTTTATTTTTGTTATTATAAATTTGATTTTTTTAACCACAATTTATCAAAAATTGAAGCCTAAATCATTAGCAGGATGTGGGAGGCAGCATTTTAAGGTTCAAGTAAGTACAGGGAAAAACAAAGTCTTTGGAAATAATTCCTGTGGCTCACCTTCAGGGCCCCTTCTTTCGGAGAACAGAAATTCTCCAAACAGCTTCAAAGGCTTTCTCAGTATTACTCCAGCTTTCTGAGTGCATTTTCCAGGGTATTTCTGTACAGGATATGAGATATTGACCTTTAGCTTCTTCTTCTATGTTAGCAACTGTGGGAGAATGATTGAGGTGTTTTCCTTTCTCCAAAATGGATGTGTTGGAGCTCGTATTTACTTACTCCCACCACTGTACTGAACTCTGTTGTTGGTGAGAAGCATCGGAGAAACTACCTTTGATAGCTTTTGATTTTTGTCTGGAATGCCACTAGCTTAAGAAACTCATTGCTTTCATCTGCTAGGGCTGGCTGAGGAGGTGAAGGAAAACGAGTGAACTCGTGTCCCTTCAGTAGTGACAAGTAGTGAAGTTCTAATTCAGGTCTGTTTGTGGTCATACTTCATTATGCTTTCTTCACTTGCTGCTTCTAAACGTAGTAAGGGCCTCACCCAGACACATCATTCTAGCATGTGCCTGACTTTCAGCATGAAACACCAGCTTCTATGAGGATAAAAAGTTTGGTTTACGTACAGTGGTAGCTGCATCTAAATATATGCTGAAGGGTTTTGTTCAGGATTGAGGCCACCTTGTTTTGAACATGGCTGGAATTTACTGAACTGAATGTAGGAAAAGGGGTCAAACATGAATTAACACAAAAGAAATCAGTGTTTCCCTGTATATACATGCAGTCCTCCTTTAAATCAATACTTGCTTGGTGTATGTTACCAACCTGATAGTGGCTGTGAAGGGAAGGGGTTTCTACAGCTAATAATGAAACTTACTTTATACAACTCCTAGTGGTCTTTTCCAAAGAGATGCTTTGTCTGTTTTGTTTTATTTGTTGTTTTTGTTTTTTTTTTAATAGGTCAATATAAGACAGAGAGCTGCAGTCATAGTGTGGACACGAAGTGCAGTCCCTGTAGACCTAACACGTATACAGCAATCTGGAATCAGTCTCCTCAGTGCTTTGCCTGCTCACCACCCTGCAGGAAAGGTAGGCTTGAATTGTTAGAGGCATTTGTGACTTTTACAGCCTGCTCAATGAGCGGGCTTGCTATAACCTAGTCTTTTCTCCTAAGAAAACTAGGAGGTTTTGTCTATCACTTTGTTGTGGTTTGGGCCAGATTGGCCCAATCCGGTGGAACGACAGATGCTCGCTCTCTCTTGCTCCGCTCCCGAAGGGAGGCAAGAGAGAGAGAGGAAAAGAGAGACTTAAGAGTTTAGAAGGAACTAAACTACTTTAATGAAATATTAATAATAAAATAATGAAAAGAAAATAATGAAATATATACAAAACCGTATCAAGCTCCCAGGATGACAGTCACGTCACCAGCAGGCGCTGGGGAAGTCCCAGACTGGACTCAGTGATGGACGGGAACTGGATTCCGGATCGGGATCAAAGGCAGATGCAGAGACAGAGTCCTCCTTGGACGTCAGCCATTGAAGAAAGAAAGAAAGAAAAGAGGGCTGACCCTTTGATCCTTCAGCTTTTATACTGAGCATGAGGCAGATGGGATGGAATACCCTGCTGGTCAGTTTTGGGTCACCTGTCCTGTCCGCTCCTCCCCGCAGGTGTGACCCCTCTACGCTTTTCTGCTTCCCACCCTCCAATGGGGCAAGTAACAAAGTTGGCTGCCCTTGGCTGTTATAGCAATAAGGATAAGCAAGAGCCTCTCTGCATCCCATTCCTTGCTATCAACTATAGACATGGGTCTTATCACTCTGAGAGTGAACAGTTTTCTGCACAACATGCTGTTAATTTCAGCAGTTAGAAGAGGCCTGGCTAAAATGTAAAGTTACTGAACAAAATTGGTCCTGTTTTACGTCAAACCAGGACACACTTGTATAGTCCCATACCATGCTTTTGGTACTCTTAAAAATCGGGGAAAAGTCTTGCAGGGGGGCCTGCCCCTTTTTCTTTCTAAGTCCTAAAAATGTGACACCAATCCTATATTCTTGGAAACTAAGGCACTGCATCACTAAAGTAGGTCCAAATGTCATCAGTAGAATAACTTCGTGCTTATACTCCCCAGCCAAGGGAGCTTAAGACCTGACTTGCACACGGGTAAACGGATAATTACATTTCCAGCATCCGGTCATTCCTCGGTTTGTCTGCTGAACTGTCTGACATTCCTGTGTTGTTTTAATTTCTTTTGCAAAGCAGCATAGTCAGTAAGAACATGCTGGGTCAGTTCATTAAAGCAGCTTACCAGTATATAAAGTAGCACATTGTACCAGCATCTGTACATTGGTCTAATAGATCATGTGCATTAACAAATTCAGTCATACTGTTGCCCATCATTTCTAATGGAAATGGGTGTAGAAAATTATCTACTTGACTCACTGGCAAGTATGTTTTAAGGGTACAGGCTAAGTTGTTCAAAGGACCTTTGGTCTCATCGAAATAGATAATCTGACAAAGCTGGTTAATTACAGTATGGAAATGTCTGTAGTAAGGTCTCCAATCACTTTCAGTACAGTTGCATGATCTGCACAGACTACAAATCTTAGTATGGCCCCCACATACTGCAGTGATGAGCACAGGTAACACAAATGTGCATGTTTATGGTCACAATACAATACAATGCAACTGCGGATACAGAGTTTCAAGAGTGAATTCTACAGGTGCAAACTTCTTTCCTAGGGAGAGGGAGGAAACTCTTCTGAAAATGTAGATGTTGGGGCATGTAACATATTTGTTTCATTACAGTATGCTAGCCAGAAGCTGCAAAATTGTCTTTAATTTGTGGTATGTGAACTTTGCTTCACATTCACTTGAAACATTGCAGGCTGTGGTTTTTGAATGTTGCTAATGTCACATTGCTTTATTCTTGTTTTAAAAACAGGATTTGTGCAGAATCAAACATGCACTACGTCACAGGACAGAATCTGTAGCTGCCCACCCAATGAGTACTGCGTTTCGAAAATATTTGAGTACTGCATAATATGTGAAGTGCACAAAAAATGTGGAAAAGGTTACCGAGTTTCCAGAAGAGGTAATTTAATTCTGAACACTCTACACACAAAATAGTTTTACTGTGTGAAGAGGTTTGGTTTTTTTTTCATTAATAGTCCATAAATATTTCTGATTCTGCCTCCAGCTCAGTAAATTACAGGAATATTGTCTTTTAATTCCCTACAGTTATGCATTTAGTGCAAGCATCATCTTAGCAAGCAGGCAGTAACTAGAACAAGAATATTCTCAAGAGGCATATCTAAAGGGACAACAAGTTGCAATCTGTTACTACTCTACGTCATAAAGTTCCCCAATCCAACTTAATCTTCCTTTGTTTTGCTCTACTGTGTGATTTCTTCCATACAAGTAACTCAGATTCAAGACCACTTAATTCCTGCTTAAATCCTTGAAGTGGGGCTTCAGGTTGCGTTTTGGTCATAGTAAATAATGATGACTCTATGCTGTCCTGCAGAATTAATCTGTCTTTATTAGATGACGAAATTCACCACTAATGGTAATGTATATGTATGTAATGATAATGTATGATAATTATGACATGATATGTAATGATAATGTAGCTGTCTCAAGAGGATAAATAATATTTGAAGAGGTGGAACACTGAATATTTTCAAGAAGTTAAGAATCATTGAATCATTTGAAAAGATACAGATCTCCAACAGAATGGAATAGGTGGTCAGGCTGTCAGGGACGGGTGAAAAAGCTCAGCTCTGTTTGCAGTACCACGTTTTAACCTTTTGGTGGTTTTTTACAGCATTTGAAAAAGACTGACTATCAAGGGCACCACACTAACAGCTGATTAATCTTCTGATTTGTGTTTGGGTTGGGTGTTTCAAATTAATCTCTCATGTGACAGTTAAAGACTGTATTTTGTGTACCACCTCTGTATCACTTCCAGGATCTGTACCGCAGACCTCGATTATTCATTCTTGTTTCTCACTAGATGACTAACTGAAGTTTTTGTATTTGTTTAAAGGGACAGATAGCACAGATACAGAATGTAAACGTTGTCCCCCTGGCACGTTTTCACATGAGGAATCTTACGATACCAGCTGTATACCACATACAGTGTAAGCCAGTGTTTTTGTCTAATAGCAGCCTTAACTGTGCACAGGGTTGCTTTCTTCCCTAACTTCTCTTTGTTTCTTGCAGTTGTAAATCGGTGGCTGTTCCTGGAAACAGCATGAATGACACTGTTTGCAGCGACTCAGGAACAGCAGTTTCCACCGTTCTACCTCACACTATTTTGAACCTGCTCCTGACCCAAGGCTCGGCTTCCAACAAACCTGAAATAATAACTCGACCTGTCATTTTAAACTCTGTACCTGACATGTCTCACATCATCGGTGAGCTACTAACTCATTTAAAGTCATTTTTGTCTGGCTAGGAAGCAAGTTTATATTTAGTTCTCAGTTTCTTTCCAAGACCAATTACCTGTACCCAAGCAGAACCTCAGAACAGCTGAATTAATTCAAAATGACACTGCTTGTAGTGAGTTTCATAATATTTACCTATGCATCTGCGCTACCCCTGTGCATTCTACAGTCCTTGTAACTCTGGAAATATTTCTAAAAAGCGCAAAATGAGATTATACGAGGCATTCCCTGAGAATTGCTTCTATGAAGGAGCTGGTAGAAAAGGTCGTATCTCAGATTCTGGACTGAGGCAAGCTTAACTTCATAAACCTCCTGGTGAGAGGTCTTTGGAGACTTCTGGCAGCCTTTCCTGAGCAGGAAGTCCTTACAGCATTCACAACTGTGGATGTATTCTCTCCTGTTCACAGCCTATCCAGAAGGCACCTATGTTTAGGAGCATTCTGGGCTGCCTGGCCTTGTATTTAACAAACTGTTGCTGGCCTAGAGAGAGATCTTTTGTGACTGAGGCCGAAAGTCTGTCCTCGCTTTTCAGGACAGGAAAATTCAATTTTATGAAGTGTAGAGACTGAAATGAGTCCTTGATATCTGACAATAGAGGCATCAGATGTGAACATGAGACACACCTGGTACTTGTAAATTTAGCTTTTGTAGCTGGAGACAGAAACTACAAAACTACCTCTTTCTAATTAGATCCTTTATCAGATCAACATGCTAAATAATTTATCTTTTTTATTTATTTTCAGGATCAGTAGCAGGGCCATTGTTATTGGTCTTGATAATCACTATTTTGGGATATTGCTTAGTCTCCAAAAAAAAAGGTAAGATTCATGAAGTGAAAGCGAGCAGATCTGGAAACGCTGGAAAGTGTGTCACCTTATTTCCTACTGATTTGAGCCCGGTGGTTGACTGACATTAGTGTCTTACAAGATGCTAGCTCTCTTTGAAGCTTTTCTTGTGGCTGGATGTGGATGAAGTATCACTAATGTGGAGATTCTTTGGTGTCTAAAAATGTACGAGTTAATTTTTCTATTTTTTTCAAGGGGACAAGGTGATGATTTACAGGTTTTGCCTCGCTAGCTGGCAACCTTATAGCTTCATGAAACCCTGAGGAGCTTTTGACACCATTCCTCTGCGAGGTTTGGGTGAAACTGGCAAAAAGGTTCAAGGGTGAATAGAAGAGAGACTAAGAGAAAACTCATGCCAGTCAGCTTGATCACATAAGCCTTGCGGCTACAGAAAAATAGAATTAAAAAAATACTCCAGGAATTTCATATGTATTTAGAGTAAAAGTATCTTTATTAAATCACATGGGGTGAAATTAATCTCAGTACAGGGATACGGTGAGGCGAATGTCCCTTTCAAATCTGTCTTGTTCCTCAGATTTTAGATAATTGTCTAAACATACAACATCCTAGTGGAGTTGGACAACTGTACAACAGTTGTGCTCCTACGGGAGCTTGTTAAATATTTTGTACTTCATCATTTAAATATTAAACATTATCAAATGTTATCATTAAATGGTAACGACCGTAGTTTATTGTCATCAATACCTTTTCTCACTGACACTATTCCAGAAAAATACTTAATTCATGCAGAGGGTCCTCTTTGCTTGCTGGCTAAATTTAAGTCACCTTACAAAATTAATACAATATAGCTTTCAACATTTTCAAACAGTGGGTAATAAATGTACGCTTGGAGTTCATTCTGGGAGCAGAGGATATCACTCAAACTAGTTAAGAGAGCTGCTTTTGCAGCTGAAACAAATTTGGGTACTAATGAACTGTCTTTCCTGACTTGCAGCCCTTGTATATTCTCCACCGACTACAGAAGCAGACTTGGTGAGTGTCACTCCTCTTCCATCTTTTCCATTTCTTTAGAAGTTGTATAGAAATCATGCAGTCTTATCTAATTACAAGGAGAAGAAAACTGCACAGCAGAAAGACAACTGGAGTGCGAATGGGGTGTCCCCAAGCTAAAGTGTAAGATATACCTTACCTAACCCTCATAATGTACCATCCTTGCTTTATGTTAGGCTGTATTAGCAATAAAACACAGGTGTGGTTCAGAAGACCAGATTTTAGAGCCTTTGTTCCCTAGGTGAATCAGTGAAGTACTGTAGGTGTCTTCAGGAGACAGGTTCCTTTTGTTGAATACCTCTTCAACAGCTGGTTGAATTTTACTTCCAGTCATCACTATGCAAATGGCAATTACCAGTGGTTTCTTTAGCTGCCCAAGTACTGACCAGTACTTTGTTAGTGCTTTTTTTTTTTAAAAAAAAAAAAGATTAATGTTTTGCATTTCTCTGCAAATGTTCCAGCCTTTTTCCCCTACAGAAAAGCAGTGCGACAAAAAAGTAAGAAATACAGGATCACAAAACTCCAGCAGTTCTGAACAGGAGGAACAGCATCTCTTGGAAACTTCTGGGTCCAGCAGCAGCTCCCTGAATAATCCAACTGGATCTGCAACAGTCAGTGTAATAACTAACAAGAAAAATGAAAGGAAAGAAACAGAAGGATTCCAGCAGCAACGTTCAGCCACAGAAGGTTGTAAGCTTCACAGTGGAGACAGACACAACTCTGCGAGTTCAGGTAAGAATGTACCTGAGCGATCTAGAACCTCGTGAAATTTGATTATCAATTCTGACTCTTTTTAGCAGAAGTTTAAATGGCAGGATAAAACATCAGACCCATGTTCAGCAGAGAGAGTAAATTTTGAAAAGAAAAAGCGATCGTTTTAAGTTGTCAGTGTCAGACAGTAAAGAGAGTGCGCACAATGGAGAAGAAGTTATTTGCAGACTAGGGGATCAGTGTGATCGTAGGCACTTACCTGTGAGTGGGAGTTAAGAGCCAAAGGGACCAGTAAGAAAAGAACATTATCAAAAGCATCTGAAATGGCAACAGATGGGTAGGGAGTTGGCTGTGATCCAGGGCTCTGAATGAATTTTTATGGCTTTTTTATTTCTGGGATGACGTGGATTTTATGCTACCAAAAAACCCCTAAAACGTTACAGAACCAACTCCACCAGCTTACCTAAATTAAGTGAAGCAAGAACGTATTGTCTATTTTTTAACTTTAAGTCAAAGAACTGGATAAAGAAACCAGCCTTCCTGTTCGGGCTTTCATTCTTCCATGTTTAATGTGTTTTCTGTTTATTTGACAGAACATTCTGGTAATGGAGGAACGCATGTGAATGTGACTTGTATCGTTAAAGTATGTAGTCCAGATTGCAGTTCCCAGTTCCCAGAACAGACTAGTTCAACTAGCATGGATTATGGAAACGCTCCCTATTATTTCCCAAAAGGGGAAGAAATTCCCCTTTCAAAAGAAGAAAACGCCTTGAAAAAAGAAACTGAAATTCAGATCTCAGTGGAAAATGAGGACAATTTACTTCAAGACTTACTTCCAGAAGAAAAGAAGTTTCCTCTGGGTATTCAAGATGCGGGGATGAAAACCAGTTAAAGGAAATTACAGATCATACAAAATTAACCGAACAATTCCTTATCTTCTAAAATAAACATTATGTTATATGTAGCATTTCTACAGAGACTTGAACTTTCAGACAAATATAGACACTGATGCTTTTGAGGTTTTTTAATCTCTTCTTGTCAGCTTTGAGAGTCGAAGGATAATCTTTGCAGTTTAAAAAAATTTTGAGTACTTTTTCTTTTAAACTGAATGGCCAACGCCTCCCTTTTTTCTGTCATACCCTAGACAACCTTTACCAGATTTTAAAAGGAGTATTTTTCTAACTTTATGACATTGATTTTTCTGCTGAGACTTCCGGTGACGATAATTTGGGTTCAGGTGTGCCACCCATCAAGAACATGGCTGTGACCATCTCTTCTAAGAGAACTAGAGTTAAATTATCATTCATTTAAGGCTAATGAATTATCCATTTGATCTTTATTTTGAAACTATTGTTTTCAATTTCCTATCCCATATTTGCATGAACATACTTTCCCTCATCCTCCTGGATACTTCTTTTATCATTACAGTTTGCTTTCAGTCATCATTGGACCAAACTTTTCAAATCAACCTTAAGTATATCAAGGAGTGAAATCTTTTACAGGAGGTTTTTTTACTACATTACAACTATTATGTCTAAACAATAGAATTTCATTCGCTGTACATAGTTAAATTTATTTTAGAAAAGAAAATCTAGATTAAATAGTTGTTATCTTGGAGTTGAAGTTAAGTTCCTTTTATTGATAGCTCTAAAGTTTGTCATCTTTGTGTGCTGGCTGATTTAATATAGTTCCCTGATTGATTCTGACCTCATTTTTGAGGTTAACCATAAACCCAAAATATTTTTGCCTATATTCCAATGAATATTAGAGAAGATCCACGTGGATATGTATGCCAGATAGCTCATGCCCACTGACCTCAGGAAAAGAACTCTCTCTCAATGATTGCGTAGCATAATCTGTAAAAAGAGGAATTGACTCAAACCTCAGAACCAGAAAATCCTGTTCTCCTTCACTTGTTGCTTGACGCTGAAGATCCAACCACCTCTTACAGAAAATTAGTAGAAGTTCTCCTTGAATCAAGTGGGAGTCTTTTGGAAGTCAATTTTTAGGATCCCATTTCCCATAATTATATTTTAGGTATGTGACTTAACCGACAATTGTGGCGTCCGTACTCAACCACAATTTGCAATACGGTGTCTGAATTACCTTTGAGTGAAGTCATACAGTAGGCATAACTTTTTTCTTTTATGCTGTAAAAACACACGGTTGCACTAGGTGATCGCTGTACTTCTCTTCCAACTGAACTATTCTATTCTGTTCTACCTCATGATAAGCTAAATGCAGTAGTTCTTTCTGAGGCCTTACACAGAAAAAGGCTAATCTGGAATAGCATTTATTCTACAGCTACAGAAGCAATACAGATTTTAAAAATACAAATTTTAAACTTCCACAAAAGCTATGAGGTTTACTGACATTATTTCTGGAACTGAGACTGGCAAACAGGTCTTTAATTCTACTATGAAGAAACCTTTTACAACTGTGTATTAAACTTGAACAATTTTCAAAGACTTTGAAAATGGGCACACTGAAACTATTACAAAACTGAAGGAACTAGGCAAGAAAGGAATCTCATTTTATACAGTGATTTGAACCTTTTGTACTATTTTCATGTCTTGTTCGTCAGCTGCCAGTATTGGGACCATGTTGAAGCAGCAGTTGAAGTTAATTTACTGGATTTTCAAATTATGGAGCTGTGTGACAGATGGAAAATCCAAGTTTTATATTGAAATGGGGAAAAATGTGCTTGCATTTGCTTATGAAAAATTTAAAAAAAAAACAAAACAAAACCCCTGCATTTTTGTAATTGTGTTATCTCCAAGTTTCCTGACCTCTCCATTAATAAAAAAACCCTTAATTTTTAGAACGGGTTCTTTCATTCCGTAGGTTAAGCTGCTGCTTTCCAAACGATTTTATTTCCTATCGTTACCGCCCACTTACAAGAGGACGGATGCACTGCGGCCTGCGCGGGGCGNCTCCGAAATGCAGTGCGGCTGCATGGCGCGGCCCCGGCCCTGAGGGGCCCCTCCCTGCCTCACGCCCCTCGCAGGGCTCCGCCCCGCCGTCCCGGTNAAAAAAAAAACAAAACAAAACCCCTGCATTTTTGTAATTGTGTTATCTCCAAGTTTCCTGACCTCTCCATTAATAAAAAAACCCTTAATTTTTAGAACGGGTTCTTTCATTCCGTAGGTTAAGCTGCTGCTTTCCAAACGATTTTATTTCCTATCGTTACCGCCCACTTACAAGAGGACGGATGCACTGCGGCCTGCGCGGGGCGCTGCGCCAGAGGACTCTCCACACACACCGCTCTCTCCCTTCAGCGCCGGTGAATGAAGCCGTAACCGTGACCTCCATTCAGGGCAAATGCACCTTTGACGCTTTTAAGAGCTGAAAGACTTTGTTTACTGCCATTTACTCCACGCGACAGCGGCTCTGATGGGCTTCTCCTGAGGATCCCGCCCCGAGAAGCGCTCCTGGCCGCGGCTCCCGGACGGCGCCTGGCACGCCGGGCGCCCGCCATGTTGGCGGGGCCGGTCCC
>VYXH01012235.1:176433-191945 GCA_013397275.1 Burhinus bistriatus | reverse complement strand
TCCCACTGAACTTGGTGTCGTCTAGCAAACTTGTTGATAAAGATATTAAACAGAACCGGCCCCAGTACCGAGCCCTGGGGACCACTTGTGACTGGAAACACCCTTGCAGAATGCTGGCTTTTGCAGAAGTGTCCTTGTTGAAGGACAGCAATATTCCTGTTAACGCCTGCACCGAAATCCCAGTTAATACAGTATCAAGCCTGTTTTCAAAGCTGTTACATTATTAAACCTTCAAAATTGAAGTTCATTAAGAACTAGAGGATTGTACACAGTAGCTATTCCACAGCACCAATCTCCTAGTACGGGTTTATCCTTGGCTTCTTCCAAATCCCCCTAATTAATTTTTTTTTCAAAGGCCATCAATCTGAAGCAGACAAACATCAGAGAGTCAATTCATTAACATTCCCATATCTCCACTTATCTTGGGCCACTTCTTCTCTTATTAATAGCTAGTAAGATTGGCAGTTCTAAAAATAACCAACCAGCGCTGGAAGCAAAACTCCAGGGAGCCCTCCCAAACCCCATCAATCCTCCCAGCAATTCTTGGGAGTCTCGTCCTAAGGTCTCCCGAGTACACCCGGGCAAGTTGGCAGTCTCCAAGGCAGCCCATGAATCAACATCCAATATGAACTACGAGACGCTGATTACTCAAGTAATTTATTACTTCTAGGGTGACCAAAAGGCTGTTTACACAAGGAAATTAGGGTAGAGTATTGTCAAATGTGCCCTGAAATTTTACCACTGATTTATATGCCAGCTGAGTTTTTCTCCCCTTAATGTTCTTCATCGCAGGTGAATTTAACACTGGTATGATGCATCGGATTTACTTTTAGAAAGTTCTGAACCTCCGTTTTCTCCCTAACCGCAAAAGGCAAAGGCGAGATTAGCACAGTTCCCTTAAACACATAAGACAGTGTGCTCAAGCAGCACCAACAGACTGGGAGATGAGTCACCGACTGTAATGAACGATTTTATCTCTCGCGGAGACTACAGAAAACAGGTGGTATTAGTTTAATGTCTATTCACAGCCTTGCCACTGTGGATTCCTGGCTGCTGCCGTACGCTTAGGAGAAAGACGTTGGGATCAGTCACCCCAATCCGATTATTATGGTCCTACTGATCTTAATCAGGAGGCAATCATGAATTACTCACTTGTTTCCCATTTACATGTTTGTATCAAGTGATTTTACAGTACTGCCTGATAGAGAATATAAAAATGCAAACACTTCCCACTGAAATACGCCACTGACTCACTGCTGAGGGGGAAGGAGCTTTCACCCTCCTCGAAGCAAGGAATGGGCAAGTACAGGACTCGACGCCCGACCTAACGAAGGGTACATCTGCATTTGCAGGCAAGTGAAATAATGTTTAATTAAGACTATTGACTAGGCTGTACGTGGGAAGGAAGCGAGCAGAGGGGAAAAGATTATGCCTGAAGTCCTCCAGGGAGTGCGGACAAAAGGAAAATTGGCTCTGGCAGCTAACGCGCTCTGCCATGGAGGAAAGAGGTTTCTAATGAGTGAGGCTCTAATGGACACAGCCTGAGATGTCAGGAAATGCTGCATACTACCTTGATCAGGATGGGCAGCACATCAGCTGGACAGGAGAGAGGCTTTTCTCATATAACCTCACTAAAAGCAGATTAGTCATGTGGTGTTCTTTTCCTTTCTTTCCTGTTTTTCATAACCACCTGTAACGGTATTGCCTGTTTTGGATGTTGTCCATACATACTTCCATCTGAATTTACCTTAATCTGGCTTGAGTTAAATGCATTTCCAAACCAACTTCAAGCCACACTTCACCCCAAGGCTGTGGCAAAGAGTTAGCCAGAGACTCCTGGACCCCTCCAGACTTATCTAGCTCCCCAAATTCATCCCCCAAAGGGTGAAGAGGCTCCCTGCCAGCTGCATGAGCTAGAGATGGATGTCCGGCCTCACACATCTGGAGAGACAGAAGTACCTTCAGCAATCAATAGCGCAAAGCAAGGCTCTGCCATACAGCAGGATACCGGGGGACACCCACTCGTTTGGGGTCCCTAGGAAATGGGCTGTCCTAAAACAATCAGTATGAGACGCTCCTACTCAAAGCCAGGGTAGGGAACAGTCACAGATGATCCCAGACTCATTGAATGGGTTGGGTTGGCAGACACCTTTAAAGATCACCTAGTTCCACCCCTCTGCCATGACGACTGCTGCTAATTTCTAACCAGAGTTGAACTAGAACTGATCTTAGAGCCCTAACTTCTAGGCAATAATGACAACCCTTCATGCTGTCCTTTCTTAAAAACACATGTATTTCTTTTGGAAGAAATCAAAGAGAGAGTTTGCTACTTAGACATAACTTCCCTAAAAATTGTTAGAGTACAGAAATCCAACCATCCACTCCGTTACTTCGCTAGCAGGAGCCCTGAGAAGGTTTCAGCCCCGATGGACTAGCACTGCCCCACGCAGTTCTCCGGCAGAGTGCAGGCATCAGCATGGACCAGGGACCGTTCCCTGAAGAGGCACTTTGTGTGTTCCAGCTCTATTTAGTTGACTAGCACTGATGTACTCATTAAGTGCAAGACTGGAAAATACCGTCAAAGAAAGGACACTGTTAAACAAAACACTGCAACAAAGCATTAATAAAAACATGCAGTACTAATGAGAAAGAGTCCTGTGAGAGACATCTTCAGAGCAGATCTCCTTTACATGCTCCTCTCTAGAAAGCAGTCGAAACTTTGCAATATGTTGAAGACCCAACCTTGCAGTGGGTTCCCAGATCAAAAATTTATTTTGAAACCAAAATTAGCAAACTCAAGTTCATCTTCCAACGGAGAAAGAACTCCTGGCTGCATTTTTATTTCAGATAAAACCTACAGCAGAACTGAAATTCAAGTGGTAACATCTCCAAGGAAACAGCTGGAAAACTTGTGGTCTCTGCAGATGCTGTAGTATTCTGTATTCAAAGACAAATTGTACCATATTGTACTTTGCACTCCAGGGGCTGGGGGGGGCGGGAATAAAAATCGCAGACAAGGTCTTAGTAAGATGCCACAAACTGTGTGTGCAGCAAAACAAGACTTCTTGCACTGGATCGCGATGCAAAGAATATATTCTTCACGTCAGTTTGTAAAAATACAGCTAAAATTAGCAACGTGAATGCTTCCACAAATCATTTTTTAGTCATTGCCGTACATTTTCTGTTCTCGTCAAAAGAAGTGTTCTTTAGCACAGAGGAATCGCGACTTCCCCTCTCCACACATCCCACACCAGGATGCTACTAGCAAGACCAAAAGAAACCATTTTCACTTTCACCTCTCTCCTTTACTGAGGAGCGACGTGGAAGGGACATTTCTTATCCATACGAAATTCCCGGTTCAAACTGACACCCACACAGCAGCAATAGGGAAACAGGACTGGCATATGTCTTAAGCAAACAAGAAATAGGGAACCCAGAGAATACAGAATTATTTCGAAGCATCTGTCTACTGCCTGCACGCTGCCCTCACTCACGCTCTGGCCCTTGTCACAAGTACTTGTCGAGACGGCACACTTCGGCTTTTCAACATCCAGGGATATTACACAGCTGGAGAAGCTCTTCAGCACTCAGCAGCTCAGATCGAAGTTGTGGTTTTCTGCTTTTCGGCTTTTTTTTTAGTGGGGTGGCTGAAGATGATTATTTTGAAACGGTCTATATCACATCATCAAGAGGTGTGTGGCCAGCAGGTCGAGGGAGGTCATCCTCCCCCTCTACTCTGCCCTGCTGAGGGTGCACCTGGCGTACTGTGTCCAGTTCTGGGCTCCCCAGTTCAAGAAGGACTGGGAACTGCTGGAGAGGGTCCAGCAGAGGGCTACAAAGATGATCAGGGGACTGGAACATCTTTCTTAGGAGGAAAGGCTGAGGGACTTGGGTCTTTTTAGTCTGGAGAAGAGAAGACTGAGGGGGGATCTCATCAATGCTTACAAATACTTCAAGGGAGGGTGTCGGGAGGATGGGATCAGTCTTTTTGCAGTGGTGCCCAGTGACAGGACAAGAGGTAACGGGCACAAACTTGACCATAGGAAGTTCCATCTGAACATGAGGAGGAACTTCTTTGCTTTGAGGGTGGCAGAGCACTGGCACAGGCTGCCCAGAGAGGTGGTGGAGTCTCCCACTCTGGAGACATTCCAGACCTGCGTGGACACCATCCTGTGCAACCTGCTGTGGGTGACCCTGCTCTGGCAGGGGGGTTGGGCTAGATGACCTCCAGAGGTCCCTTCCAACCCCACTGATTCTGTGACTCTACATCACAGCTATTCCGTTTAATAAGTCCTCCAGCATACATTAATCTTATGCCAACAAGAGTTTCTCTTCCCATACAATTCGCCAGCTTCCCCGGTTATACAACCCATATGCCTGTAAAAGCTTTCTATAGCTACCATAACTGCTAATACAAGATAAATTAAGGCACAAAGGTAGTCCCGACCTTGACTTCGCACACCCACGATGAACTGATGCCACTCTTAGTCACAACGCCTTGAAAATGAAAGAGGAGCAAGGGTTGCTGCTCTTTCTTATATAGCTCCCTTCTTCATGATAATGCTTAATGTATCCTAAAAGCACATCTGTCCACCCTAATGACGGTACTTGCAGAAAGACTCTAAAATGGAAGCTGGCAATTTTCTATCCTCATAAGCTCTGGAAAGCAGCCCTCGACAATAACAACCTGCGATGGGGCCAAATCAGCGAGGTCGGAAATGGCAGTGTTTGGAGGAGGAAGACACCCATGGCCACGCAGTCTGTCTCCTTCGGCACTAAGAGCGGGATGGTTCCCCGCAGCGCATCCTCTGGTACGCTGCTTACAATAACGGTATTGTCTGGACAAAGCTACGATGGAATTTGACTCCATTATGAAGAAGCATCTGCTGATGCTCATTTTCTACCTAATACGATGAATGTTCACAGCAGTGGCGTTGGCTGCAGAGGGTTTATTTTCAGATTAAGATCTATATTAAAAAAAAAAAGGGATAAAGCAAAGGTACCTGAAATTACAGCAATTTTCCATGACCCATGCTCCTCCTTGGCTATTCTTTCTGCCTCCTCCATTAGCAACATACCAAATCCCTGTAATAGAAGAAATAAGAGGAAGAAACGGTAAGTTCTGTAAAAATAGAAAGCATAAGCAAGGTCAGAATGTAAGCATTACTACAGTTTCAAAAGACTCATCTTTTTGGCACAGGAATGATCAAAACCTTATTGCAGGAGAGGGCTTGGAAAGAGGTGTACCAACTCTTGAGTTTTACACTGAAGCGCTCTCGGGGTTTTTTTCTGATCATGATGTTATTTCATGGGCAGTTCTAGTGTCTGACTGCTTTGCCATGGCAGGAACAGAATGAAGCTAAATCCACGGATGGTAAGTTGACTTGGTACGAATCCCGTAATTCCCGGTGCTGAACAAGCCTATCCTGTTGAGATAACCAATCCTAAACAACAATCACCCATCTTGACGTCCACCTCACTAGACCTGGGTTTGTGCTAGTGATGAAACAAAGCCAGAGCACAAACACCAGATGCAGTTGCCCGTGCTGTGGAATTGCAGAAGGATCCCAGTGCCGTTCTGACCGGGGACATCAGTCGAAACAGATGTGGTCAGACACTACAGAGCCAGAGACGGGCCCTGCTGCTGTTCGCTTTTCTGATATACATCTTGCCTTAGCACCTCGCAATCTTTATTTCCACAACGCCCTCCAGGAGTCGGGAGCTGTGACCGTGCTCGTTTCAGGATGAAGAATTGAGGCACGCAGCGACCTCAGGGTTTGTCAGGGCAACCCACAAAGGCTGCATCAAACCGCTTGAGCTCTGTACCGCTCTCCTAGGCTCAGCGCCTGACACAGGAGATGCCAAATCAAAAAGAATTGCAGAAGAACACGTCCACATTCTGGACCAGATCCACGCCTCTATTTTCGTTTGGAGATCTTGCACGGCAGGAGTGCTACTGGAATCACACTAATGCTTCAGAATAAGGGAAGAGCCTTTCCACTCTATTTAACAACTTCGCTGTCCTATATAGCTGGGAATAATTGATTGGATTAATTCACTCCTAACATTAGGATGCAGGAATTCTACTCGGCTCTTTGTTCATCTGTTTTCCTGACAAGATGTACGGAATTGGGCTGTGGCAACACTGAAGTAGACGTGAGTTAATTCTGAAAAACATTTAACACTCACAGGCATTTTTAAATAACACACAGAAATCTTCATTCTAAAACATCCTTCTAATCAGAAATTGCCCCCACAACTGTGAAGAACACTTTCTGATTAACCTCTTGAACACTGACTATTCCGAATGAACATGAGTGCGTCATATGCCATGAAATTTCAATTTGCAGCCTATTTTAATGTTTGTAGTTGGCTACTTTCAATTGATTTTCTTTCTCTCTCTCTTTTTTGTGTTTGTTTATTTTTTTTTTCTTCAAATACTTAGGATGACCACTTTTTTCTTCTGGAATTTTTATGTGTTTTATAGTGGAAACATCCACTTTTTTTTTTTTTTTTTCTTTTTTCCCCCTAGCCACTGCCTTATAGTCACACATCATCAGCATCTAGCAAAACTGCATCTTAATGCATATACTCAGGGAAAGATTAATAAATAGAAGGAAGTTAATTTAAAACATCAGCCCTGAGCACTTCTGCCAAGGAGGACAAACTGATTGCTTTTTTAAAAGCTCAGTCTAAAGGTTCAAAACCTACCAGGGCAAAATTTAATTCACATTTTTGCTCATCGCAAGCCACAGCATGTTACATGCAGCAGCAGGATAACGTGCAATTTTCATACGAGTCACTGCAAGGAATGAGAAACCCAGCTTTCCACCCCATTCTCATGTGCTTTAGGATATATATGAAATGGCCTCACAAGCGTGTCTGAAGCAAAAAACTGCCAGACACAACTAAGAGACTTTACTCAGGAGTCTCACCCAATCACTTAAACTGATCCCCATCTCGGAACCAAAGTCGGATTTCTTCTGTTTTGGCAGGAAGAATGTATTCAATAAATGTTCCTTTGAAAGAAAACGGGGTTGTACCAAATAAAATCTCACCTTCCCACACATAATTATTTCAGATTTCAGAAGTGAAATTCACCTATCGAACAAGATCAGTTTTAGAAGGAAATAAAAAGACACAACGGATGTATCTCCCTTGTATTGCTTTTACTCGGTGAAGTCGGATGTACTGTACGGGATATTAAAGGAAAGATACTTCAGAACCAAAGATGCTTAGCACTCAAAAGCCAAATTAGCACCAGCACACATGAGCTCGCGAAGCAACATCGATGGCATTCAGGAATGCTTTTTTGATCTCAGAGCAGTTGCAATTGCCTAAACATGATCACACCAGCAAAAACTCAGAAGGAGCATGATTTCAGCAGGTGAAATGCAAGAAGGGGCTCAAATTCAACGTTTCTACTGCGGCGGACTATAATGCAAGCAACTGAATGAATCTCAGGTATTAAACAAAATTATTCTCCAGTTATACTTGGGAGGGGGGAGGGGGAGCAGGGTGCAAGAAAGAGGCACAGATGAAAAAATAAAGATGGCTTGGAGTACCTGGTGCTGAAATTTTGAAGGATCCCGACTGCTGACGGGGACCACGCTCCCATACACGTGCAATTCCCGGACAATGGAAACACCTCCTTTCAGCTCAGGTCTGAATGACTCCTCCGAACACTTCCGCAGGCGTAGGAGGCCAACGAGAATATCCTGCTCTGGGTCTTCATAGGATAGGAAGGTCTCCCAGCCACCGTTAGCCACATAATCTCTTCTAACTAATTCAATCTGGTCAAAGAGAAGAAGTGATGACAAACACAAAGAGGAAAAGGGAAAAGGAAAACTTCTTCAAAAATATTTAAGCAACACGTTGAACAAACCAAAACCAATTTAATGGATCCATAAACTACTATGATTCAGAGAAAACATGAAGTGCTTTCTTAAAGGCCAATTTAATTCTAGATGGATTTTAGCAGTACTGGCTAAGAACTGCTGATATTGCAGTCATGTTAGAGATAAAACATGCGAATACTTTAATAGAAACTCATTTGCCAATGGGACAGAACTAGTCTTCTATCCCTATTTGCCAGTTTTCCAGAAGCTTGGTAACCCACCTGGTTACCTGTTTACAAGTCAGAAACCTAAAACCTGTGTTTCTTGAGTTACTCGAGTTTCATACTCACTGCAAGATCAAGGGGGAGAGCTGGGGGATGGGGGGGGGCAACTCTTGCCACTAATCAAGGAACTTGCTCTAATTGAAATTCAGCTGCAGTTACACATTCACTGATGTGGGATGAGTAGTTTGGCATCTGCCTTCACTAAACCTGCATTTAGGTCCATGTCTCTACCGCGCTGCGAAATAAACAGCTTGAGATTTCTACAGAGGATGGGTCTTGTAAGCAGCACTCAACTTCTTCACTAATTACCAATCAGTTCTTTCCAGCACTGCACAGGATCTACCTACGTGAGTAAACTGTGCAACAGGAGTGGCTCTGAAAGAGTTGGTGTTGGGCGAGTATTGCATTACGTGTGCTTTACAGAATCAGCAGGAAGTGTTTTCTTACCCATTCAGATAGCACCAAAGACACCAAAACCATCCTGAGAACGGACCAGTAACAATATATTACTTGCCTCAAATGCAATTTTTGGTAACAATCTAGACAAAGGCAACTCTGGAGATCACAACAAGTGGAAGGGAAAAGCGAAATGAGAGTTGACTGACCGTGGAGAATACAATAAAGACCATGCTTGGGTAGAAGAAATTACTTCTGCAGAGTACCTAGAAGCTATGGAGAGTAACTGGTGGAAAAGACAGCAGACAAAAAACTTCTTTTTCAGACAGTCCTGACCTACCATCATCAAGGAGCAGCCTCAGGACCCAAGGTGAGACTCCCTTATAGCAACATGAGACTCGATCAAATCTTGCATAACGGTAGCTGTGTTCATCTGTAGCAGAGTTAGCACCGAGTTAATTTGATGTAACCTGTAGCCAATGATGATAATGTCATGTCTTCGGTGACATAGTGAGTCACTCTGCATTTTGAATTGATGTGGTGTAGCTGAAACAGCCGCCCATCCTTGCTGGAGGACTCCCTTGCCCACCTGTAACACCAGCTGCTAAGCAGATCAAAATTATTTCCCAAATTGCCCGGCTCGGCAGAGGAGCGGCAGCAATAGTTGGCAATATTCAGAGCCTGATGACAACACAGTATATGCTGCAGGGGTTTCAGAGGAGACTAGTCCTGGTCTCGTCCCACAACTTAGGCACCCGTTACCCGTTGGCGTACCTTAGGTGCGCTCCTGGAAGGCACTTTGTAAATGAATCTGAAAGAAACCAGCTTTCTGTGCTTCCCGATGCTTTCAAAGTGGGGATCAATTGGAGGATTCGCTTCAAAAGGACACCCCTGATCTGAACTAAAACCATCACATAGACACACCTGCCATCATTTTAACAGACTCCTTTAACTTGAGGAATCCAGATGTGAATGGAAAGTGTCAGTGGATGCCCTGTGCACCAGCACTGCACCGGTGTTTCTAACAATTACATCCTGAGAGTACCGTATAGGACTGACCCCCATATACACCTTGCCACGCTCTGCCCAGTACTACTATAAAGACTAAAGCAAAGAAACTCAGTATTTTTTCTGCCAATTCTCTAATACCCAGAAATCCATGAATTAAAGATTTGTTTACAAAAAAGCCATAAGGGATTCTGTCGCTCGTCTGCTCTACTCCATGACAAAGCCTGGGTGAACAGAGCTCACAATTAAATCCCTTACTGACTACAGAAGCAAGGCTCGTTTCAAGGCTGATGTACAGCTCGCAGGGTAAGCGCCCAAGCAGATGTCTGCCGATGTGCCAAGTTCTCCACGAGCACAACCCCACTCCAGCTTGTGTGTCAGGACGGCTGACACAGACTGATCCAGATCTACCGTTAGATATGTAACACCGCTAATAAAATGGAAATATACTGGAAAATAAAAAAGTATGAGATTTTTAAAATACCCAGATTCTGCAGTTAGTTTCATATGTGGAAGAGCAGTCAGGTTGAAGTTTACTTTAATCTGCTAATCTATAAAGAATAATAGAATGACCTAGGTTGGAAGAGACCTTTAAGATCATCAAGTCCAACCATCAACCTCAAACCCACCACTAAACCATGTCCCTCAGCACCACGTCTGCCTGGTTGTTAAACACCTCCAGGGATGGCGACTCCACCACTTCCCTGGGCAGCCTGTTCCAGTGCTTGACAACCCCTTCCGTGAAGAAATTTTCCCTAATGTCCATCCTAAACCTCCCCTGGGGCAACTTGAGGCCGTTTCCTCTTGTCCCATCGCCTGTTCCTTGGGAGAAGAGACCGACCCCCCGGCTACAACCTCCTCTCAGGGAGTTGTAGAGAGCGAGAAGGTCTCCCCTCAGCCTCCTCTTCTCCAGGCTGAACAACCCCAGTTCCCTCAGCCGCTCCTCACAAGACTTGTGCTCCAGACCCCTCACCAGCTCCGTTGCCCTTCTCTGGACACGCTCCAGCCCCTCCACGTCTGTCTTGGAGTGAGGGCTCCAAAACTGAACACAGCATTCCAGGTGGTGCCTCACCAGTGCCGAGGACAGGGGGACCATCACTGCCCTAGTCCTGCTGGCCACACCAGTGCTGATCCAGGCCAGGATGCTGGTGGCCTTCTTGGCCACCTGGGCACACTGCTGGCTCATATTCAGCTGGCTGTCCACCAACACCCCCAGGTCCTTTTCTGCTGGGCAGCTTTCCAGCCACTCTTCCCCAAGCCTGTAGTCTTTATGGGGTTGTTGTGACCCCAGTGCAGGACCTGGCACTTGGCCGTGTTGAACTTCATACAGATCCCTCTGTAGGGCCATCCTACCCTCAAGCAGGTTGACACTCCCACCTAACTTGGTGTCATCCTGTCTCCCATGTGCCTTTTTACAGCATCATAAGCATGTACCAGATAAGCTCATCTGCTCCGAAAAGTCCCTACTCGATTGGAGTTTTTTGTTCTCCCCATTTTGCTGGGCACAGAGAGTCCTAGGATAGCTAACTCCCCTCAAAGGGTTTTCAGGGACTCATGAGATGCACACAAGCTCTTTCTTTCTGGGATACTGATATAAGCGTGGCAAAAGCCAGCCTGGATCCCCTCCTGGTCAGTTGGTGCATAGCTAGGTGCAGCAGCACGCTGCAGTCCCCAGCGTCAGTCCCTCGTCCATAAACCATGCTGTGTGCTGGGTAAGAACAACCCTCGCCAGGGTGGATCACCATTGCAGCATGCAATCCTATCAAATGTCCGGCACAGTCTGTTTTAAACTTACTTTGAGAAACAATGGGAAAACCCAGTTGCAGATTACACTCTTAACCTGAAACAGCTACTCCCAGCTTAAAAGTCTGCCTTATTCTTACTAAGGCTCTATATTGAGATCATTATCTTCACATAAAACCCTCCGCTTTGCAGGAACAGCAGCTTCTACATCTTAACACTTTCTGCTTTAACATTAATGCAGGTTCGTATCCGTAACAGAGCTGTCATTGCCCCTCGCCTTTCAAAAACTGTCAATCCAACGTCTCTTTACAGCAACAATTCACTAGAGCATTTTTAAGGCTATTACGTAGCACTATGCAGCCTTAACCATTCTGAGAGCACGCAAATACCTTCCGCTGCTATGGAGAAATGCCGCTAATTGAAAAGGCAGCTTAGAGACAGCTCTGTAAACAACCAGCTATGGGCAAATAATCTACTTCAAATGGATTTTTTAAAAAAATACTTTTAAAAGCAGACACACCACCGGCATTACAAAAATACATACAGCCTACCGATCCTTAACAGAAAGAAGTTGCAGAAAGTGTAACTAATTACAGCAAGCGATTAATTTATTTTAGATCTGACATGATAGCCTCTCTTATCAAGAGGATGCGTTGTTTATTTACGAAGCCAAGAAAAACATCATACCTTGTCATTAGTCTAAAGCGCATGAAAAATTATACCATCTTCAGAATATTTCTCTTGCTCGCTGTCATGATAAATTTTGCTAAGACTACATAATGACATCCTCCTGCCACTCAGATAGATGAGTTTAACAAAGGGAATTTTCAACATAATGTTGCTTTGAAAACCCTGTGATAAGCTATTTGCTAACTACTCAAGAAATTTACAATTTAAATTAGATTAGCACTGCTGACAATAGACATCTTTGGAAGATATTTCGTGAGATGACCGCAGATTAAGTAACAGGAGCAGAGCACAAAGGCTACATGGCCTGCGTACAAATGAGTCTGTATGGTTCTTGCAGAAATCTGGTAAGAACAAGATAATTTGGGATCGTTATACATTTATATACGGTATATCCAGTTATGCAAGATGGGAAGTATTGCACTCTCTCTGAATTCACATAATGGCAGGAGAAAACCAGAACATGACTCCCAGTAACCTCTGATTTGCGAAGTGAGAACATCTTCCAGATGCTAAACTCAGTGAATATTCATTCTACTTAACTTCTGGCACCAAACTCAGAGCTTCTTCGAAGCCTAAATAATCAGTGGAGCTTCCAAAGCGCAACTGAGAGGACCTCTGTTAGGAACCCCTTTCTGTGCTGACACATAGAAAGCCTAACTCCAGTTTAGTGGCTGACATTTGCCAAGAAAGGTTGGACCAGATGATCTTGCAGGTCCCTTCCAATCTGGTATTCTATGAGTCTGTGATTTAGAAAGTGGGTACGTGCCCATTGCAGAGAAGAGAGGGAGGCATGCAAATGTCATTCTGATTCAGCTTTCTATCTGGGGGTGGCAGTACCTTCTGCCTGGAACACAGAATTCTTGTTTGAAAGTAAAGGAGAGCTATGATGGACAAACACCACAATCATTTCAAGTCCTTCCTTAATGTCAACAAAGGAAGAGGAAGAGAATACTTCCAGGATATCATTTATCAGCCACAGCATACATGTACGCTAAGATGGATCCGATCCTGCGTGATCTTAGAAAGTTCATCTCCTTGGGTGCCATACATGGCCACGGACCTCCTGACAACTCTCTGGAAGGACTGATCCCTCCTCGTAACTACAGTGAACTGGAAGATTAGTGTCCTAAGTACTGTCCATTTTCTTTTCCATAAAAGAAGCATAGCAATCTTTTTGTGGATTATTTTAGGAAGGAAAACCACAACATATGTGTTATATGGTAAATGGATCTACTCACCTATAAATACATACATACACGTGCAGAAGGGTATTTATACATACATTGTTTGCCTATACAAACATGCACATTCACAAAAAAAGTCTGTAAATTCACCTTGCTAAACATTTGTTCCTGTTCAGCATGCATACACTGTGCTTTTGGTATTTTCTAAATACGAATTTGTAATGAGGAGTGAGAAAAGGGAAGGCTGCGAAGCAGTAAGAAAGAGCTGCTTATTTTGTTATAGCAGCGCAAATACCAAAACAACTGCTGGCTGTAGTCAGTTTATTGAACATGGTGGTCCATAAATTTCAACATGTGACTGTGCTCAAACAAAAGACATCCAAAGCTGCTGCGAAAATAAATGGAAAACAGGATCCAGCTACAAAGGCAAACCACAGGACTGGATGTGCGACAAATGGGTCCCAACGCCTCCACACCAAACACATATAACAAATTGTGTCTGAAACAAGCTCCTAGAAAAAAAAGACAAATCTTACCTGGTATGGTCTCACTTTATGGTGAATTTCTTGAATTCCAACCTCTCTTGTCCTTACATCACGACACTAGGAAGAGAAAGGAAGGGAAAAAAAATTGCATAGGAGAAAAACATGAAGCTCTGAAACACACAGATTTCCAGCCACCTATTGGGTTCAAAACTAAACCGTAATAGCATGAGGTTGCCCGGATGAATTTCAAATGGGTAAACTTCAAAATAAAAACGCTCACCGATCCATCCCTAATATCCCTCAGAAAGAGGTCTTAGTGCTAAATGGAAAGACATGCTGGCAAAAATCAATTCACTAAGCAACCACTATGGCTCACGAGGAAACGTACCCTTTGATTCACAAACAGCAGGGTCTGGAGGCAAAGTCAACATACATGAAAGACTAACAGAGAAAAAAAGACTCAGCACAATCCATTTTTACCCTACATTGGGAAGGTCTAACACCGGGAAAATCTACCCCAAGGCACCAGAGAGTCCTTAAATAGCCAGGTTTTGAATCTCGACAACTCTTTTCTTGCTTTTAAATGAGAACCGTTACAGAAGTCCTACCCAAGTATCAGAAAGTAAAGCTAACGCTGATCTGGCATCCACAGAGTCCACCAATGATAGAGAAAACAAAGAGAGCCAAAAGAAATCTTCCCTCCCTTAGAAGTCAGAGGAGGAGACGAGGCTTCAAGCTCAGTGCTTGAGAGATGGGCCATAGCTTGCATAAACTTTTGTGCTTCTCGGCAAAGCCAATGGAAGTTGAGTAATTTGGCACCCATCCATGTAAGCAAAGGGTTGTGATAGTACAAGCACTCCCACTGCAGGAGACTGTGTGCGTTCACGTCTTAGTAGGCTTATTGGAAAGTCCAGTGCTAAGCTTAACCCAACTTTTGTCAGTGAAGTGCAGCCACAATAGTTTTACCCAAAGCAGCTGAGTTGCAAATGCTCGTTTCATCCCACCAGCGCTGCTGTACATGGAGGGAAGGGAGATAACCTCCACCGATGGGATGAAATTGCTCTAACAGCAACAACACCCACCTGCCCGTGTATTTCCAAAAGCCAGACTTTTAGACAGGGAAAGAATGTGTGGAAATCCGATTCACACTGAAACTCAGAGTACCCAGAACAAGCACAGCTCTCTCTTGTGCCCTGTCTTCCTCTGAATGCTTTTAAATTCCGTTATCAATAAAAAGTGACTATCTCCCAAACAGCAGAAAAAAGAGGGGGTTTGTGTTCGGTTTTTAGAGTGGGCTATGGTAAAACCAGGATTCACTGTCGTACCAGCATTCTAGAGCACACAAACTCTTCTAGCACCTGGAGGAAAAGAAGGTTATCAGAAGTAGCCAACGTGGATTCACCAAGGGGAAGTCATGTCTGACTCATCTGATAGCCTTCTACCACGGTGTGACTGGACAAATAGGTGAGGGGAGGGCAGTGGATGTTGTCTACCTTGACTTCAGCAAGGCTTCTGACACTGTCTCCCACAGCATCCTCATAGGCAAGCTTAGGAAGTGTGGGTTGGATGAACAGACAGTGGAGTGGATTGAAAACTGGCCAGCAGACAGAGCTCAGAGGGTTGTGATTAGCAGCACTGAGTCTAGCTGGAGGTCTGTGACAAGTGGTGTTCCCCAGGGGTCAGTCCTGGGTCCAGTCCTGTTCAACATATTCATCGATGACCGGGGTGAAGGGATAGAGTGTACCATCAGCAAGTTTGCTGATGACACCAAACCGGGAGGGGTGGCTGACACACCGGAAGGCTGTGCTGCCATTCAGCGTGACCTGGACAGGCTGGAGAGTTGGGCAGAGAGAAACCTCATGAAGTTCAACAGGGGCAAGTGTA
>VYXH01012235.1:116283-176221 GCA_013397275.1 Burhinus bistriatus | reverse complement strand
GGGGGTTGGGCTAGATGATCTCCAGAGGTCCCTTCCACCCCCGCCGATTCTGTGATTTTCTGCTTTACAATTTCCTAGCTACACAAACAGCACAGTAAAAGGCAGAGAAATATCCGCTTTTCATTAAGCACCCCAGAACTGAGAAAGGATAATGTATTCTGGGATGCTGCTTTAAAATTTTATGTCCCAACGGCATATCTCCACTTGCACCCAGTGGCGGGCAATCACGAAGGCCAGCATCTGGTCCTCCCAACAAGGCTACTCAAGAAGAGTTTCTTTCCAACAAGCACAGACACAAGTTGCAGTGTTGGCATGACTGAGCCCCATCCCTCAAACACACTCCTCACCAAACCATTCCCCAAAGATGGATGCCAGAACTGTCGGAGCTGGCTGATCTTTACTATTGAGCCTGCAAGTATATAAGATTCCTACAAGTCCTTTCCTTGCCTTGGCCTTTTCCTCTCCTTTTCCAAGCAGAGCGACAAGAGGATACAGCATATTTGTAGTTTTCTCCTATGACACAAGAAAAACACAACCGTACCTTACATTTCAAGCTACATTGCAGCCGACTGTTTGGTTCCTCGTTCCACCAGCTGCAGTGTTTCTGCCTCACTAAATTAAAATCTATAATCATTTGCACAGCAGAGATATTTACAGATTTGGTTCTTCTAAAAGCAAGGACTGCCAGCCTGACAAGCCCTTTAATGGTTCAGCTCAGCCCTGACTGCCGTGGATCAGCTATCCCTGCTTCTCCAGCTGGTCCTGATCAGGTTCAGATCAAATGACGTGGTTTTATAGTATCAAACCCAGGGAAGAGTTCACCAGTAGCCCTAAAGAGCTCAATTGCAAAGGCTCAGCTGCACCACGGAGGTTGTCTCCCCTGCCTGGTTTTGAAGTGAAAAATCAGCAGGAGGGATGGAAGCTTCTGTGGCTGGTAAAGTTGTCTGCCAAATCCTGGCTCGCTACTGGAGAGAGACTGGGACGAATGATTTAAGGGGAAAGTCCACGGCATCAGCTCAGGAGAGATTAAGCGGTACGGAAAGCCCAGCTAGAAGGAAGACAGTCTGGAGTTTCCTTTTCTGATCTTTTGCACTGCAACCGCAAGACCCAAGTGAGATGGCAAAGGCAGTAAGGAGGTAGACGTAGCCTAGAGAGCCATCCGTGTTAAATACCAAAAATACAGGTCAGCAGCACAAGTTGACGTGGGACCATAAGGCACACATGCAGTAGCTGAAGACTTTACTATTGCTGGATGCAGTAATGCCTTAAAACCTCTTTAAGGAAAGGTGAGCTAGAAAGAGGGAGCACTAAATCACAATACGGACGCATGGAAAAGTTGTGGTGAGGATCTGCCCCTGCCTGAACACCAGGACACCACAGCAATTAAAGCCCTTTGGAATAGTCTCAAGGAGCACGGGGTTTGGGTGATGTTTTCTCTAGGAAGCTGGACATCCCAAGAAAGGCAGAACTTGGGCATAACTTTACGGGAGGACCTGCAAACTGTGGCTGATAACCAGGTTTTGGAGGGAGGTTCAAATAGTAAGCGGTGTCAGGGCAGACCGTGGGGGGCACTGTGAATGACGACTGCTGCAGTGACCTTCTGAGAAAAACCAAGACTGGGTATAGGTACCTCCTTCTGACTTCAAAACACAATTTCTCCCTTCCCCTCCTTCTCTCCACCCCCGCTCATATTTTTACTTGACCTTAGAAATATCAAGAATATCAAGTCTCATTTGTTTGTGCTGAAATCTCTCTTGCAAGATTTCTCTGGCCTCAGACTAAGAGCTTCTCTTCCAATTGTTCAGTCAAATAAGTGCATGCGTGGGAAAAAGAAAGGAAGGAGAATTTCTAATAGCATAAATTAAAAAGAAACCTTCCTGCCTTCTCTCTGATTTAAAGGTTTCTTTCTGTTAAAAAATGGAGTATCACAAACCAGTTACCAAGTACCTTCAGGAACAGGGCGAAAGTGCTCAACTAAAAACCAACCAAACAAAAATAGCTTTTCAGAAGCATCATCAAAGTGCTTTTTAGTCATGAACATTTTTTTGAAAGAGCTTTGCAGATCATTTTAGTTCAGCAGTAAACCTGGCTCTTATTGTGTTTTCTGGTCATTACTTTCCTCTCTGCTACTTTGTGTAAAGTCATCAAGCAGCTCTCCCTCCACGCCAATTGTCAAATATTTTACCTGTGTCCCAAGATCTTTCATCCTGGCCAAGGCAAGCTCTCTCAGGTTCCCGTGCTCCACTCCAGAGCTGACTAGTGGCATTGGGATATCTCTGCATGTAAAAGGAAAAACAAAAATCTCAAACAACTGCATCAGCAGATGATACACTATAAAGTACGATTATGGTCACCTCGGCCAAGATCCCAAATAGCAGACCACAGAACTTACCTGAATTACCTTTGTTTCAAGTCTTTGGTTGAACAAGAAATAACACAGGCAAAACACAACTAAAAGCAGGAGAAAAATGAAGGGAAAATGCTACAGATTTCATTTCAGTAAAAAGACTGAAGGCAAAAGTAGGCTTTTACAATCTTGAGAAATAGGTTATAATTTTGCTCTCAGTTCTTCACTTGGAAGTCTGGAAAAAAAAAGGACCATCCAGCCGAGCTTGGGACTCCAGGTCAGATATTCTTCATGGTACCTGTTGCTGGAGACCAGCAATCGGGAACCAGACCGCGTCTTTCTGCAGTCTCCGAGTTGAATGTCCATCAGGGAAAATTCATCAGAATCAGAACATTTTTACATTGGGGCGCTAGCTGCTTAAAAGTGAAAAAGTTCTCTTTAGCACATGATTTACAGCAAAGCCCAGCCAGGAAGTTTAGGGCCTTCCTATGGGAAGGTAAATCATGAGTCTGCAAATGGCAGAACTCCTTCCTTCAGTTCTCCAAGGGAGGTACTAACATGAAATTTGAAGTAAGACCAGGTTTGGCCCCTCCACTGCCTTCCAGGGCAGCTTGTCTCACCAGAGATTATGACAGCAGGATACTATCCCTTAGGGAAAGGAGAATTTATGCATTCAGATCAAGCTGAAAAAGGAACATGTGAGAACACGGAGTAATGCTCGCCTTCTATCTAATGCTGTACCATACGGGGATTCCAAATGCTTCTCCCTCTCCCTGCTCAAACTCCACCCTGGCACCCCTGATAACACACCATCCAAGCGCACCGTGGTGTAATCCAGCCCTCCTCAGGTCTTCTCCAGGGAAACAAGGACTGTACACGAGTATGAAAGATACTCCGTAAATTATACAATAAGTTGGTCTCAAAACGGGGCTCAAACATTCCTGGGTGAGTATTCCTCCTTTTTCTTTATCTAGGCGAGCATTCAACAAAGAAAAGAATATCACAAAAACCCATAGAGAGAATGGGATGGTTCGGGGAATTGGTAATGTAATTAACTTAATCCATCTTGGTTCAGTAGTGATTGAACGTCACCACCATCTAGCAGCTGTCTGATGACCTCTGTAAAACGTATTAATTGATCTATTCAGTTCCTTGAGGACTTGCATTCACACCGTGGCCCCCATTACCAATTACTATTTTTGGCAGTAGCTGTATGAAAGATAAAGGTCTTCACGGGTCCTAAAGGCCGATCCTTGTGCTGCTTCAGCCTTGTAGAAGTCTGAGACACTAGCAAGGCAGGGGGCAAGAAAAGGAGTTTTCCTTTACTGTTAAGAATAAAAACAAGGGCTTCAAGACTCCAGGATACTCCTGCCATTCCAGCATCGCACTCCAATTTCGGTACAACTTTGTCCAGCACGATGGAGGCCCCATATTTTACTTTCCTCCCGTTTTCCCTGCTCTTCTTTCTATAAAGCCAAAGGGTCTACGAAAAATTCCTCACCTCTTACACTCGCATGCCAAAAAATTGAGGCAAAATACAATTAGCTAACCAGTTCATTTATTCAGTGGATTTCTTTGAGTAAATAAGACACTGCAGAGCCAACACAACATACTTCAAAGAGCTCCAATTAGAGGAAATGAGCACTTCACATTGTGACTAAAGGACACACTAGAGGAGAACGGCATTTTCATCAGGGTATGTTAGATCTACAGTGATAATCTAACTAAACGCCTTTCTTCTAATTATGGAACAACTCCAGAAAGTCAGGCTGTATGTATTTTCCCTACAGGGACCCAGATAAAACATCCTGACGTCTTCCAGTACCAGGTCTTTAGCTAAATCCAGAGTCAGCTATGAAACATAAATGAAGTACTGCAAATAAAAGATAGATTACAACATACAGTAACTTGAGCCTCTCTCATCTGCCTTCTAGGGAGCAAACGAAATTAAAATATGAATGTGAAAAGTAAGCTTTTTAAGAAAAAGATAGCAAGAAACGGGTTTTCCATCCCCACTTCAGATTAGGGCAGAGTATTTAAATAAGTACCCTGTGTGCACCATGAGCGTACACACTAACCGCTTATTTTGAAGAGCCACAAGACAGCATTGTACCAGTGATTTTAGGACTTGTTAAAACGCTAAACAAATCCAGGGATACGGGGGATTAAATCCGGACCTTATTAAAGTTAATGTGCAATTTGCCAGCAGCTTCAAAAGGGCCTATTTAATCTTCTGTTTTTCAAACATTCTGCATTACTCAGGACACTTGTGAAGCAGCTGATCGAAGCACACAGTGAGAGCCTAAAGACCTTGAGCCTGCTCTCAGCTCTGACTTACATGATCTCGGTTGAGTAAGGGATTTTATTTCTTCACACCTACATCTTCATAGCCCATCAGTATGGTGAAAATAACATTCCTGTAAAACACCGAGATCCACGAAAGGAGAAGACTCAAGGTGTGAGGCATTACTCCTGTCATTTCACACCTTCTCACGCACCAAAGCACT
Organism: Burhinus bistriatus; assembly: GCA_013397275.1. Lineage (NCBI taxonomy): Eukaryota > Metazoa > Chordata > Aves > Charadriiformes > Burhinidae > Burhinus > Burhinus bistriatus. The sequence goes on along the minus strand of VYXH01012235.1, from coordinate 171,367 downwards.
TCGGTGATAATGAGGTTCACAAACATTCAGGATAAACACAGTATTAAGCATCTCTGACAGTTACAAAACACCCCGGAAGATATAGTCTCCTCCAACCAGCCATTAGCANCCAAATATGTGATTAATTTTGAGAAGTGTACTTAAAAATCCACTAATACTGTTTTTTTTTTTTTAAAAAAAACAAACCATATTTAACTTGGTTTCCTGAAGGAGAAATACTTCTATAGTGTTTTGTCAGTGACACCTCTCCCTTGCTCACCCAACTCATTAAACTGATTATTTTGAGCATGTGACAGACTACAAAAACCTCAAGTCCCTTATGTTTCCGCAAAACCTGGTACCAGGGAACACAGATCCCACATAGTGGTCCTAAGAAGGAAGGGCATAGATACCTCGGTCTTTTTCTGGTGGTGGTTGCCAGAAAACCCCAATGCACATACCAAACAGCTGGTGAGTAGGCAGAGAGCTCGGGACAAGTTGCTGTCCAGGGCACAAGCCAAATCTCAAAGGATTTTGGAAATAGAGCCTGAAATGCAAGATGTGAAGGATGGAGGGCTCGTGGCAGCAGGCTGGAGGGAGATGGAAAGGGCCTGGGGCAGGAATGGAGAAAGGGAAAAAAAGTTGTTGTCCTCAGTGAAGTAGTGTTGGGAACAGGCCACAGATGTTTTTAGAAATCTGGCTTTGTTCATTATTCTGCAACAGAGTCACACAATGGCCCTGAAGGCAATTTATATCAAAGTAATAGCTTTCGGACTTTGCACTGGAGGTGTAAAAATCTGTAATCACCACGACCAAGTTTCAGATAACGTGAGCCAGTCTGTAAGAAAACAGCTATTCCACTGGAACATAATAACTGACAACCGGATGACAGCTGGATGGAGGCTGCTGCTGTTGACGGAAGAAACCATAGTCAAGCTCGGGCAAATCACCACACCAAGCAGAGAATTTTCCAGGCCCATGTTCCTTAGGAGAAGACCTGCTAGGCTTCAAACTCATGCCTCCCTCTAAGAATAAACCTGTTCGTTTCAGATACGATGCTACCGTGATAGCATAGANAGAGGGGCAGAATCCCCTCCCTGGCCCTGCTGCCCACGCTGCTGGGGATGCAGCCCAGGATGTGGGGGGCTTTCTGGGTTGCCAGCGCACGTTGCCGGCTCATGTTGAGCTTTTCACCCCACCAGCACCCCCAAGTCCCTCTCCTCAGGGCGGCTCTCCATCCATTCTCTGCCCAGCCTGGATTTCTGCACGGGATTGTCTGGACCCACGTGCAGGACCCTGCACTTGGCCTTGCTGAACTTCAACATCATGAACAAACGGGCCATTGTGTCTATAGTGGAATCGATGAGGAAGAGAGAAGGCAGGAGTTTTGCCTTTAGTAATGTTTCTACAAGTGATGTGAAAAGTCTGGGGGAATATCAAGTAGAAATTTCCCATGAGCCATGGTTTGCCTTCTTCATCAGCATCGCACCCTTCTTCTCAGAGTTCAGCTACAGCCACCAGTTTCTCACAGTAACAAAGATCTGAAGAAAGGATCTCCTGGTCACTGAAACTGTCTCAGTTACTACGGACTGATGGATCACAATCACATTCATAAACCTAACCAAGCTTCACCATACTCATGTTTAGCTTCTCTGCCTTTTTGGTAACTTCGGAAAGCTACTCCAGAATCTCAGTCCTGGCCAAAAATTCCCAGCTTCCTGCCTCATTTTATGCAAAGCTACTTCTTATTTTCTTGTTTCCTGTCCAAATCAATGTTCCTGTTTCTTAAAAGGTTATTCTTCTTCTCTCAGATTTGCAGAGGTCGTTTATGTCCACATCTATCCTTCAAAAAAAGGACCAATGCTCCTCTGCACATATTTCCACAGTTCATTTTGTTGAAGATGGGGATTATTCCAGACACGGTCTTACCAAAGCCTTGTCTGGCTGCTGCATGAATACTTTCACCTCTAAGAAGAGTTATCCTGAAAAAAAATGCTTTTCACGGCTGCATCCACCAGTGGCTTATTCATATTACAGACCAAGACATTAAGAACTTTTCCTCCTCTGCTATTTTCACATGGTGATCTCATGGTTCATAGAATCATAGAACCGTTTAGGTTGGAAAAGACTTTTAAGATCATCCAGTCCAACCATTGACCCTACTCTACCAGGTCAGCCACTAAACCATGTCTCCAAGCACCACATCTACACGACTTTTAAACACCTCCAGGGTTGGTGACTCAACCACCTCCCTGGGCAGCCTGTTCCAATGCTTGATAACTCTTTCAGTGAAAAGTTTTTTCCTAATGTCCAGCCTAAACCTCCCCTGGCGCAACTTGAACCCGTTTCCTCTTGTCCTAAGTTCACAGCAAAACTTCCCTGAACTGCATCTCATTGCATCCCTATCACTCCAGCTTCACCACCACCAGATCCTGCTTGCTCATCCTCTCTCTTGCAATGATGCTTCCCAGCCCTGCAAGGTTTCCTCAATGCCCCATTACTTTTTGTGTCACCGTAAATAAATACAATTTTGAGCAAGATCGGTTTTTAAATGGACGTTTGAGAAACTCCACTAACAACCCTGAGTCCATACTTTCTCTGTCAAAGCTACCTAGTGTTTCTTGCCTTCAGCCACTTTCTTCTCAACCATGTTTCTCTGCTTATCCCTGCTCCATCGTATTGCTGATAGGGCACAAAATCAAATACCTTAGAGAGGTCCAGGCAGGCGAGGTCTAATGCACTAGGCTTTCTCGTTCTGCATGCTCTTGGAGAGCTAGGCATTGGCACTGCTTCCCATTCACGTAGCTGGAAGCCAACTGAGTATTGTCCGCACATGCAAAAATAGGCAAGTACGCTCGAGCCTCCCTTCCTAATGTCAGACAGAGGTAGGAAATAACAGAAGAAAAATAACCCAAGGAAGACCTCCCCACACACTGAAAATACAGTGCTAAATGGAAGTATTATCTATCCTCCCGGGAGGCGAGTGCCGGAAATAACGACACACCCATAGTACATTTATGAAAACCCTGCAAGACCCACGAGGAAAGAAAGGAAGTCTCTATAGCCAAAAAAAAAAAAAAAAAAAAAACCCCCCCCACNCTAAAGCCAAAAAAAAAAAAAAAAGACACACCTCGCAGCTCCTGCAATAAATATAGGAAACTTCACCCACAGTCAAGAGGCAATTATCCATCAATATCATTGAAGTACTACGTGTGCCACGTCCTATGCTCTTGTCTGACTGGCAACGAAAGCGAGGCCTCCAGAAATCTTGAAGTTTCTGGGTGCATTAGAGAGGCAGTTCAATTTAAATAGCTTCTCATTCTACTTGGCATTTCCCATTCTGAATAGATAGGAAGCAGTTTTAAAAATCTTTAGTGCATTAACGATTAAGGCTGAAAAATAATAAAAGGCTGAGTCAGACCTTGTTGTAATTAAAGTAAGAATCCCTCCAAGTGCAATAAATCAATACATAAGGCCCACCACAGAAAATTACCTCTGAACACGGTACACACGTGTCCACGGTGGGACAAGAGCCAGGATTCTGGCCACCAGATCCACAAGTGTGCTGGGGGGGTAGCTCTTGTATCTTCCAGTCTTCCAGAGCTCGTACAGACCAGTGCCACGGATCACTAGGGTCGGATAGAGCTTCATGCCGTCTGGGCGAAAAGCAGGATTCTCAAAAAACTCCTGCAAAAGTGGAACAAAAAATGCAAGTCAGGGCAAAACAAATTACATTTCCTGGGGCTTCAATGCCCCAACAAAACTAGTTTCAAGACAGGTTTTGTAAAAGACAATTGTAAGTATATTTTAAGAATTACTGGCTTACATTGAGTTACCAGTATTTATCGGTTTACGACATTTTCTGAAATAAAAGAGCATGTTCTAGATTTAAAGAGAGGGCCACTAAAGAAAAAAAAAAACCCACGTGACAATGCTACAAGTCAAATCGGTACATTACTTCTACCTTTCAGCATGAATTCAATAGATATCGCACCATTTATTGTAACAAACTCTGCTCAGAATTAGAACAATAAAAATGAGCGTACTTATCTTCAATCTCAGCAGACCACATTTAGAGATTAATCAATGTGTCTGGGACACATCATTTGAATAGCAATGAAGAAAAACAGATTTATTCTACAACGATGTTCTGAACAATCCTGGAGAACAGGAGGACAAAATGCAGCTCCTGCTAACGTCTATGACTAAATCCCAGCACAGAACTGCAAATTGAACAGCACTAGCTCGCACCACACAACAATCACTTTGGTTTTTGCAGATTAAATTTCCATAATGACGACTAAAATAAAATCACTTACAAAAAAATCAAAAATCAGGCAAGGCACCCTGAACCAAGCAACCATTAAACTGACTGAAGGGATGACATGGCCCTCATGATAACAGAATCTACGGGCCAGACCCGACACTGGATTAGGTGTTGCACACTTGAAATCCACCGCTTGATCCCTCTCCAGCATGGCATTCTCATAGTAATAAAAAAAAATAAAAACACAAGTTTGTTAAACTGAGTTAACGGCAGGCTATCGTGGTCCCCCCAGTTGCTGCGCTAGCTCTGGGACTCATCAACTCTCTGTTGAAGTGCTTCAACACGTTCAGGTGCTTCAGACCCACTCAGACATTTTGCTGCGTTTCCCACCACTGCTGGGTGTTAAACCAGCTCCTGGAGCACCCCAGCAAGCCCCGATGTCGGAATAAAGCAGCATCAGCAGCCTGCTGGGAACAGGATGTCCCCACCTGGGTGGCACTAAGCGGCTCTGCTGGCTCCCTGTGCTTCACAAACCCGTACTTCAACACGATAAAAAGCAGCAAATGGTTTGCTGCTAGCTCAAGCACACCAAAATGGGTCTGCACAGACTCGAATGCAGGCTAGATCCAGCAAAAGGATGGGAAGAGACGAGCAAGGTCAGAGGAACGGCAGGACCACGTCAGCCCAGGCGGTTCTGGCAGACTCCCTGCCTAAGCCTGGGGCCAGCTCCAGCAGCCTCTGCCCTGCACGCCCACGCTGCTGTGCGACCCTGCCGCTCTGCAGTTATGGAGAAAAACGCACCAGAGAGCTAATCCTGCTGAAAAAAGAAAGCAGGTTAAAAAAAAATAAAGTACCTTTTCCAGGCAGACCAGCCTCCTGAGCCATTTATCCACATCCTCACAAACAGAGAGACGGGGACAACTGAGCTTAAGAGACAAAACACGATCTGGGCCGTGGATAAAAGTCCACGCTGCTGCTGCAAAATTAATTGTCAAATCCTGCATTTGTGGTCTGATGAAGCTTCAGCCATTGCCATCCCAGCGGCACCGCTGCCTTAAGGAGCAGTAAGTCACAGATGGCCCCATAAAGAAAAAACCAACACAAGGGGGAGCTACTGGTTTTAAATTCTGCAGGGTTGTTTTAACTCGGATCAACTCACTGACTTGAGTTACCTGCAGCATTGCAGAACAGTTGTGCTGAGAGAATCCGGGCACAGCTTCGTTGCGCTCGCCTCACTACAGAATTGCTAAATAATTTGGTTCATGTGGAAAATGAGACCCACGTTCTCCACCCTCAGCCTTCAGGAGGGGTATCTAACTCATTTCTCCTCAAAGAGTATCCAAGACACAAGATCAACCATCCCAGAGAGGTAACGCACCTTGTATCCCATTAAGCTGTAAAGTAAATGGTTGACAAAGAAGTTGGCCAAAGGCAGATAAAGACAGATGACCCTGAACCCCGGCTCCGAGGTGCTCACTCTGGAGCGTGCATAGATAGAAGGTTGGTCTTCTCCTTTCCTCAGGTTTGTTTATGCACTTTATAAACACTTCTGTTCGTCATGAACCTCACATCGTCACCATGAGATGAAAAAGCATACTTATCTTGCCAGCTCTGTGAAATAATAAAATCACCATCCCCACCTCTGAGGATAGGACATAAATGACTTATTCAGAGGCTGGTTTGTGCTGCAGCTCCACAGGCAGCAGATGTGATGGCTCCCTGCCCTGTCCACGCTTCCAGCCACGCCGTCCTGCTCCCAACCTCGTGCCAGCTCCGATTCCTGAGGGACCCTTGACCAAGATGACTCACCTCACTGATGTGAGAGAACCCAACACGCATTTTGGGGAGAGCGCTTTTCTGTCGTTTCAGCGTTGGGTGGGGTTACGGAGCAGTCTGTTGAGCACCACTGATAAATCATAGAATACCTCAAGTTGGAAGGGACCCGCAAGGATCATCGAGTCCAACTCCCAGTAAGTAAGTAAGGTCAGAAACAGGATCTGCCCCCACGTGTCAGCAGGGACCCATTATGTCTGCTTAATGCATCTTTTGGAAGCATATGTCCTCCCTTCTGCCCCAAAGGTTCCGTTTGACTTTACAGGTCAATACTGTCGCTGGCGGCTGTCAGAGAAGGCAGACATGCTCTGCCCTTGGCTGACCACTCTTACCACGTCTTCTGTGCTGGCCCTGGTGTCCATCTGATGCTCAAGATGCAAAGAGGTGGAAAAAAAATAAATCACTGGACTCATTTTCAAAGCAGGCAGCTGAAGCAGGCATGTCATCCAAAGTCACAGAGCACATGAGGTAGCGTAGGGTCAGAAAAATAATTCAGAATGCTGTTGCCCTGGAACAACCCAAAAGGACGGACTTCCATCTTTTGTGGGTGGTTAGAGGTGCTCTAATGTAAAACAAAGCAACTGTGAAAGATGGAATAAGAAAACCACATAAGAGGTGACTGTTCTGACGAGAGGAGCTCTACGGCCAAGTGGCACTGCAGAAGAGAAAGTCATTAAGGTAAGGAAGCAACGATGCTTCCCCAATGAGATATAGGAAGGTAAAGAACCCACTCCAGCAAGGGAAAAAGGCTTCTAAGTAAGGTTATGTATTAATATTCGCAACAAGACTGAACTGAACACAAAAGCGTGTATGATTCACCAGTCAGAGTATTTCAACATTCACTGATTTACATTGCAGATCAAAGGCAGGCAGCACCACGGCACTAAGGTTAAAGCCCTCCAGCAGTCAAAGGCAAGGTCAGAAGTTAAGGTTTCTCATCACATCGTGAATTTTGCCACTTCATACACACTGCACATTTTACGTCAATATATTAAGCTAGCTGATAATGCTACTTCATATTTCAGCAATGCTGGCATTAAAAGAACCAACATATTTTCATACTTATTTCTTAAACTATTTCTCAAAATATTCCTCAAGTTTAATTATTTCAAAAGTAATTAATTTCAAACAATATAACAAAGCAGTGTCTCCTTTTTTTCCTGAACCCCTTTTGCCAGCGGTAAACTTTAAATAGTTTCCGTAAATCCCAGTATTTAAAGGCTTAACCTTTTCCAATTTACAAACAGGTTTGATGAAGTCTCTCATGAAAACAAAGGAACTATAAAATGCTAACACATGCCAAGCTTTAGTAGGAATTGTAGCCTTTTCTTTTTTTAATTAGACACCTTAAAAGGTGTCTTTGACTGATAAAAACGTTTAGAACAGTTTACTGCCAAAACAAACTCAATCCCTGAAACACCATTTGTTCCAGAGACCACCATCCGTAGCGTCGCTGGAGTCAACAGGAGGCTTTCCATCAGCTCGAGCACACACTCAATCGGGGCTTAAATCCAAGTCGGCAAATGCACTGTGAAGTTAGAGGTTAAAGATGACCTACACAGAAAGGATCCTTATGTATTTCCAGTCTTTTTGAACCACTTGAGGATGCGGCGTAGTGTTCTCGTGTGCGTGAAGATTCCAAATGGAAGCACATACAACTTCAAAGCTACTAAACCAATTTTCTTTGAACGTGAAGTTCTCTCCCCTCTGGCTAAAGACTGTAAGCCAACTAGCATTTAACACGTCTCGTATAATAAAGATGGATGCTAGAGTAAAATTTTAAATTTGTGCATGCAGACGATGGAGAGGACGTGCGAGATTATCGCAGTGGTTTAACTGTAATTAAAAAAAAGGTCAATTCAGATCAGCTGAAACTTAAAATGTTCTGGAGGTTCATAAACACAGACCTTTTCACACCCTCATAACCTTGCCCAATTTATGTGGTATTAGAAAAAAGTTGAGTACTTTTTCACAGTAAATAATACAATGAGTAACCAGAGAATCCTGGAATTCACAATTTTTTTTGCTTCACCTGAGCTCCATTAAACATACTTTACTTGTAGAAACAGCTGCTCTGTGAATTACAAACAATGAATCTTAATAAGATCCCATCAACACACATTCAGTCTACAAGGTTATACAAGTTAGCCACTAACATGTTTTATGAGAACAGTAATTGATTTTAGTAGCGTATGCCTTTGTTGTAGAAGTTCCCTGTTATTAAAGCTAATGGCATCTATAGGATCCATTCATCCACCACCTCATAAACTCACTGCCGCTATCAGGGTCCAATGGGTGTAAAATTAGTCATTTAGATGCCAAGAAGTCACTGATTTTTCCATCAAGGCAGACGTACCAAAGCGCATGATGGAATCCTTTTGTCCAACTCCCATCAATTGCTTTGAGCCTTAAAAATCGCATGACATTGTAATTACTGTCCAAGAAAACAGCCATTAGTTGAAAAGCAAAAGTCAACATAACACTACGCAAATCAAAAAAAAGATCAGAATATAAAGGAGACAGAATCGGGAGATGAAGTCCTGAACTCAAATATTTCACTTTCATGTGCGTTTGCAATAACCTTTTTAAATAGAAAACCCGTCAGTCACCCCTGTATCTGTTCAGAGTTGCAACAGAACAGTCAAATGATTTGGGGTCATAATGAGACGACACAGCGGTTCGGTCCCGTTTTCAAATTCCATAATAGCCCAACTCAGTCAGTATTAAAAGATTATACCCAGCAGTTTTAATCTGATTTTACTGACCACTTTAAGTACAGAACAAATTAGAAACATGTTTTGAAGACATTCAAAAGCTGCAGTTCTCCCCCACACTCCAAAAAGAAAAAAAAATATATATTTATGGGATTCCACTTCATCCTTTTACAGACCAAAGATTCAGTTGCCATCTTCAATCCTCCTGCTCTTAAGATGTTCAACTGTTTGAGGAGATACCAGTTATAGGATAAGCGCAGCAATTTTTTGAAGTGATTTACTAAAATGTCAAGATTCGTTAAAAATAAAGGTCACCAAAGTCTATTTTTTAATGACTGTCCACTAGAAATCACGTGCCGCTCAACCTGATTCTTGAACGAGTTCCTTTACTAGAGTCCCTGCAGTAAACAGATGATTAAATTCCTGTCCAACTACATTAAGATGAACATTATCGTAGCTCTCCATATTTACCACATTCCGTATCTCCATCAGCTGTATTATTTATAACTATGAATACTGGTAGCACTTGAAAGCTCCTGCGTTGAATGACACTTCCAACTCTACAGGGAATGAACAATCACTTAGTAGTTTAATTATATGCATTAACAGAAGCTTGTGGCTCAAAAATGTGGCTCCGTTTTAACTCTAAATTTGCATTTTCCCCTCTTTCTTGTAAATGCTATTCTAATTAAAATGTAATGATAGGATCTGCATTCACAGGTACTGACAATGGCCTACTGACCGAGGAGCACAGACGAAATTGTGCCTTTTTACTGCCTCCGGAGCAGCCTGGGAACACACACGTCCTCAAGCACCCGTTGCCACCTGGGAAGCAGGGAAATGCGGTGCCAACAGCAAGCGGAGAAGTGGTCATTTTAAAGCCGCTTAACATCAATATCTTCCAATTATGTGACCTGAGACTTCTTATTAGGTTACCAGAACACAGAAAGATACTACTTGGTAGCTGCTCTGAACACCCTCTGTTTGCAGACTCTGACTTGTGATAACTGAGAAGGTTTTAGATCTAGCTTCCTGCTCAGTGGGATAATGGTGAAAAAGAATTGCATTTACTGTGATGCATGTTAGAAGTACAAGAGGTAACGGGCACAAACTTGACCATAGCAAGTTCCATCTGAACATGAGGAGGAACTTCTTTGCTTTGAGGGTGGCAGAGCACGGGCACAGGCTGCCCAGAGAGGTGGTGGAGTCTCCCCCTCTGGAGACATTCCAAACCCGCCTGGACACCATCCTGTGCAACCTGCTGTGGGTGACCCTGCTTTGGCAGGGGGTTGGACGAGGTGATCTCCAGACGTCCCTTCCAACCCCTATGATTCTATGATTTCTCTGCGAAGTGCATATATGCGATCATATACACACTGTGCAAAACCAGCAGAGCCCAGGTGAACGCGAATGCAATGCAGACCATTCAGTGATGATAAGGCAGATGAGCCCTCTACGACAGGGAAGCAAACTCTCCAGTATTTGACGTGTGGCAAGCTGGAGCTTGTGCTCTGCTGATTGTGTGCACACCCACTCTTCAACGTATCTTCACTTGACGCTTATTTTAAATACGTNCCTTAGAGCAGCCTTCCAGTGCCTCAAGGGGCTCCAGGAAAGCTGGGGAGGGACTCTGGATCAGGGAGGGGAGCCATAGGACGAGGGGGAACAGTTTTACACTGAAAGAGGGGAGATTCAGATTAGATATTAGGAAGAAATTTTTGGCTCTGAGGGTGGTGAGACCCTGGCCCAGGTTGCCCAGAGAAGCTGTGGCTGCCCCATCCCTGGAGGTGTTCAAGGCCAGGTTGGACGGGGCTTGGAGCAACCTGGTCTAGTGGGAGGTGTCCCTGCCCATGGCAGGGGGTTGGGACTAGATGATCTTTAAGGTTCCTTCCAACTCTAAGCATTCTATGTTTCTATGAATTAAAATACAATTGAAATATTTTTCTAATATAACCTGGGGAATTCCCAAAGTCGCCTTGGGTTTATATAAAGATGGTAAGTTGATACTACTTGTGCCAAATATACCACTGTTTCTGAGGTCCATCAGGTGTTACCTGTCCTCAAAGTGCAACACTTTCTGTCCATTCAAATGTTCTTTGGAGGAGTGACTTTGTAGTGCAATTAGTAAATCCTATCGCCGAATCAGCGACGTCTGATACAAACACAGTACAACATGGCAACATTTTTAATTAGGCTCTTCTGAAATGCATATGCTACTTTATATATGGTGTCATGAATCTCTATAAAATTGATTCAAAGGTTAACATAAAGGAGAGATAAATCAGGTCACTTCTGCTTAATGTCTGCACTCATGACAAAATCCCCTGCACATGGGACGATGGGGCAGAAAGTTTCTAAAGCAGATGATGCAAATTTCTAACTCTCCCGAGAGCACCTGTAAAGCACTCTGCAATCACCCCAGGAAAGACCATTTTCCAGTTAATTGTTATAAATTTCCTGACTATTGACAGCTACATAATAAAATCCTTTCAGTTCCTGACACATTCAAGCTGTCAAATTTCACCATAAAGTATACGGATATGATTATGGAAACTACCAAGCCAAGAAAACAGTGACACAAACCCCAACTCTTCTGCCATAAGAGTGTCAGTTCTGTGACCAGCAAATTTCTTCAACACGAGCGTATATTAGTGTATAGAGAAACAGCACAAACAGACTGTAGCACGGTAATGTAAGGTAGGTGAAACAGAAAGGTTTGTTTCATATTAATTTTGCATATTCCTTTTGACAGTCTTTGAATTCCTAAAGGAAGGGGTTCAAAATACTGAAGAAGTTTATCAGTAGCACATCACTGAAGACCTTGATATGTCTTATTGAACTACTACCATAGTGCACATTAACAAAAACATATGGGTTTAGCTGTTACTTGATAGAACAATCTATACGCTTACTTCAGGATGTTCTATAATGCCTCATAGGTAGACTCTGAATGTCAAGTAAGAAAAGTTGATTCGCCTACTAATGTCCAGAGCGGAGAGCATAAAGGACCTTGCGATTCACCTTTCAAGGTGCAGAAAGCTGATACACCTCCTCCCTTTCCCAACAGCCTCAACCCCCCAAACCCACATGCCAAAGGGAACTTTTCCAGAAGTGTCTGACACAAGTGAACGCTCACAAACTTCAGCTTCAGTAAGAATGCTTTATCACATTAAACCCAGGAAGTAATTGCTCTTGGGGTGCACAGCAACAATTACAGTGGAGACAAACTAATTGTCAGGAGCATTTAGTCCCCAGATGTGAAGCTGTCTTCAGCGAGTTACTTACCAAGACTATGCACCTCAGTGTCATAAGAGCTGGAGAGGGACTTTTTACAAGGGCATGGGGTGATAGGACGAGGGGTGATGGCTTCAAACTGGAAGAGGGGAGATCTAGATTAGATCTCAGGAAGAAATTGTTGCCTGTGAGGGTGGTGAGACCTGGGCCCAGGTTGCCCAGAGAAGCTGTGGCTGCCCCATCCCTGGAGGTGTTCAAGGCCAGGTTGGATGGGGCTTGGAGCAACCTGGTCTAGTGGGAGGTGTCCCTGCCCATAGCAGGGTTGGAACTAGATGATCTTTAAGGTGCCTTCCAACCCAAACCATTCTAGGATTTTATGATTCTATGATAAATACCCTAATTCTCCACACGGTCTAGGAAACTGCTGCTGCCAGACAAGGAGGGAACATGCCTGCCTCCCATCCCATCCCTCCCACAGTCTCTTTTTAGCCCTGGACTGTCAGGATCTGCAGGTTGCCTCCTGTCTAACACTCTGTTGGATAGCTGCTCTCTCCAAGTTTGCACAGAACTTACCACAAGGAGATCCTAGTCTGCGACAGTCCCCGGCACCGCTATGATACAACTCAATAATCAGAAGAGACATTTAACATTTGGAAGAGGCCTTGGGCATCAGCAGCATGACCTTGGAGCGTGGTTTTGACTCCTGAACACACTATCTATCCAAGCACCAAGACAAATCTCTCCAGATTGTGCTCACTGCACCGAGCAGTCCCATCTGCTTCGTCTTGCAGGTGCTCCAAGTGAGTCCCCATTTATTACGCAGTTTTGGAGAAACCCATGAGAATACCTCAATCAATTTGCTGTGAAGTTTCACCTTCACTTTTACCAAGCACAGAACTCTGGTCTTTATGTTTCTGGAAGGGTCAGCTTTCCCCTAGGGTGAAGGACAGGAAATATAGCATTTTTCATTGTCTTAAGCACACAACTTTTGCAACACAGATCCCCGTAAAGCATGTCTTCTACCCTAAAAAACCATCGAGACCAGCGACTCTATAAAGTTTTTAATCATCTAATCCTCCTTCATCAGACCTCTCCTTTCCGCAAGGAGCATCGATACAACCATGTGCCCTCTCCCACCCCACTCCGCCCTGCAAAAGCTTCTCTCAGTTATGTTCACAGCAAAACCATTATGCTTTTCCAGTATGCTTTTCCAATTTAAAAAAAAAAAAAAAAAAGAAAAAAAAAACCATCCCACAGAAACGCAACAACGAAGTCCTCAAAAAATGGGATTTGGACATCATAGTTCATCCACTCTGATGACAAGCATTCAGTTGCTGATGATGATTTGCGCTAAATATTTTACCGAATGATGCTCCGTTTGCCTAAACGCCTGGGAAATTTGCACTCTCTATCCAAGACACATCCCTTTATTCCTGCGCTCCTTTCCATTTGGCTGTATGTTCCCAGCCATATGCTCATTAGTGACTTCAGCAGTAAGGGGCCTTAGAGAAAGAGCCCCAGTAAACAACTTCCGATCGCTGGCTTGAAAAACCAGCGCTTGGATAGACAGAGCGATTGTATGACGAGCCTACGCAACCCAGAGCTGTCTGGGGACTGTGAAGTGCAGAAAGGATCTTTTGGTTCAGGTAGAAAAAGGGTCTCGACGGTACCTTCATATTGAGCAGCAGCTTTTTCTGAATGGGAGGCTATTTTAAAGGTAGCGATTGTTATTATCATAACTTTTACGGCTGGCGTGCTGGAGGAAAATGTGTGTGCAGACAAAATACTAATTCAGAAAGACAAAGGAAGCAATCCAAGGCCCATAATAAATGCACTTTTTCCACACAGCCTTGCAATTTATCATGTCCAGACTAACGGTACAGCAATACGTACTGTTTCTATGGAGTACAACGGAACGCAGCAAAGATCACGCTGCTAGTGAAACCCCCGTCCTTTGCATTTTCTGGTTTAAATTGTGAGACCCTATCCACATTATGCACGGATGCCCAAACGATGCAGAAGATAAGGGACCAGTTTTACCTGTACCATTCAATTGATTCAGCTATTCTGCTCCTGCACATCGTCACAGCGAGGGCTGCGGCTTTAACTTCTACTTCTTTCCTCTGTTGCACATACCCAGAGAGAATTCTGCCCTGTTTTATGGGAAACATACCCAGAGCCGCAGCAAACGTGCCCAGCCAGCAAAGGAAAGTTATTTCCATACAGACGCTGGCGAGGGAGAGAAGCTTTCTGCACACAATTCGACCATCTGCAGAAGCGGGCACACACTGGGGCTTTATCTAGATATTTTATCTGCAGAAATATGAGTGCAATTATCTGTGAAAATAGTTTCTAAAAATAGCCCGTTCCTTACTACCACGATTCTCATTAACATAAAAATTACCACGGCGTTGGCCATAGTTCATGAAACTATAATTGTTTCCAAAGTGAAGAGCTTTTCCGCTCTAACATTTACTAAGACTCCAAGAGAAGCTCCAGTAACTGAAAGACCGATCATTAAATACCGCCTAATCTGTTTCTGTAAATGTGCCCACGAAAAAAAAAAAGACAAATTTTCAGAGGTAATGCTGGCTACCTGCCAATAACAGTGTTTCAATGAGATCTTTAGTAGGAATTGAAAGGAAAATCATTTACCCCACTAAACATTTCAGAGCTATATTTAAAAACACAGATAACTGTCTTCCCAAAAGAGTAAAAATCAATGTAGATCAACAGTTTAACTGTCTTTCATTACAGCCATTAAAAGCTCCTGATAGAGGTGCAATATATTAGTTTCATTATGGATTTCATCTCCTTGATAAAAATGAGAGCCCTCAGGAAAACTATCTCCTTATTTACAGCTAGAGGTGATACAATAGTGTTTGAAGTTTTACAACAACATCAAACACATCGCGAAGGGAAAGGACACTCACATTACCCGCGGCATTACTTGACCGTTATTTTTCTCTCTCACGTTCAACACACCCAAGGAGGCTGTAGCCCTCTGCATAACTTACACTTGGATTACAGATGCATCGGGTATTTCACTAAAATTAGTCTATTTCTGGGAAATGCTTATTTTGCAATTCCTTCAGAAAAAAAAAAAAAACAGCCTGACACATGACTGTAAGAAAAGGAGTTTTCTCCAGACTAAGATCATTCAATGATTGCATTTTATTTAAAGAACACAAGAATGCCTCTGCTGAATTGAACCAAAAATCTCTTCAGTCTGATACTTGTCTCCAGTACGGACCCTTAAATGGTCCTGCCTATGCTTCTACCCTCATCATTTTATCTATACGAGACTTTAGATGGACAGTGAAGCCACAGGACCTCCGCATGGATCTCCTCAAGGAAAAAGAGCTTCTCAGCAACTGAAGGTCTATCTGATGTTTTTGGGCAGCATCTACCAGCTCCCACACACCTTCAGAGCTGGAGGGTTCTGCCAGCAACTTGCTGCGACACCTCCTCTGACACCTCCCACACTGCAATTTTCTAATCTTCTGGCTCTCCTCCCTGTTTTCTTTCCTTTTTTCTGCTCCCCAGATTTATTTCATCTATGAAGGGTCTTTAAATTTGTTTGAGATGGGCTCACAGCTATCCCTCCTGGAGGACCAAGAGGAACAGCAACAGTACATCATGCTTAGGCAAAGACCATAAAAATAAAATAAAATAAATGTAAACATAGCAATACCTTCTCCATTAATAAATGTTACTAGCTTTGTAATATTTATGCTAGAGCAGATACAGTTTGTTGATTATACTATTGCCACTCAGTGGCTCTGCAGAAACATAATGAGGAATTAGTAACGGCGTCCGGGGAATTCTTCAGCCTCCTAAAGTTTTTGCTTAAATCCAAAGTTCTGCTTGGTAGCCCTGTTGGCAAGTGTGATTCATGAATCCTCCCAACCATTTACCCCTAGAGTCACCTCATCCCTCTCGTGCTACAACAGCAAAGCCGAGTGTTTATCGCGTTCCACAGAATGAGGTGTCTGCTCTGGTAACAATTCCATTATTCCCGCTGAGTCCTTGATTTATTCTAGCTATTATTCTAATTATTTTCTCCGACCACCTGCTACGTGAAGCACTGCGAATCGGTCTTATCTGTTATGCTTGCATTTGCCAGCAATAAGTAGCAGTGCGTGTGTGTGTACATGTACACTACCTGACACTCCTGGCACAACCACACGGGTGGTGGGAGGAAGCAGAGCGTACTCCCTCCCTGCAGCGTTTTCCCATATGTGGAATGGGGTGGAAAGACTTGAAGTAGAAAGGAAATCCTCTGAGGCTATAAAAAGAATCAATAACAAGGGAAGAAAAGAGGCCCGATGGGGGAAGGAGTGGGGAAGCACAACGTATCTGGGACACGGGACTAGTACATTCACGCTGTTTAAAAAAAGGAACTGTAATGATCTTCACGATGAAAGCAGGCAAAAAGCCTGCCACTTACTGTAAAAAGGATATATACTTATAATGAAAGATCTAATACACTCACTCCTATCAATAAATTAAAGTTTTGAACAATCATTAATAAATTCTCCAGGAAAACTATACACACACAGAGCTTTGAAGACCTACATATCCTTGCAAAAGAGTAACTGACGGGCATCCTAGCGACTGGATGGAAGGAGCAGGAAACACTTCGAAATCAATAGGTCACAAGGGACAGAAGCAACGTTACTCCTGAAACCATAATTACCTGTTCAATTTGAAGAAGCACCCAGTATTTTTAGTACGCGGTCAGCACAATCAGCAAGTTATTACCTTCCCAGGAGAAGCCCCTGTATTTAATATATCAACCGGTAATGAAGGCAAGGTGCCTAGACCTCCTTCTAAAGTCATTTTGGTTCCTTTTTGTCCTACCTTTCCCTGGTCCGAAAAGCAGGGTGGCTAGAAAGGAGGTTAGTATCACAACAAATAACTTATTTTTTCCAAACTGATTTAGAACTACTACAAAATCAAAAATCTATTAGGATCCTTGATAAGCCACAGGTGTCTGTCCCAAAAAGTCAGCGGTATCTTACAGGAAGATTATATGTTTTTGGGAACTAGGAGAATACTGCATAAAAGAGCACTATTGCTGCTCATGAACAGCGCAGTACTGTTGCAAGAACGCAACAGATGCTCTCCACTTGGTTCCTCTCTCTCACATTATTTTCATGTAGTAGAAGTGTCTAAATATTTACCAGCATGGACTAACTTTTATACAGCACAGCGTATCACAGACTCACAGGGGTTGGAAGGGACCTCTGGAGATCATCTAGTCCAACCCCCCTGCCAGAGCAGGGTCACCCACAGCAGGTTGCACAGGACGGCGTCCAGGTGGGTTTGGAATGTCTCCAGAGTGGGAGACTCCACCACCTCTCTGGGCAGCCTGTGCCCGTGCTCTGCCACCCTCAAAGCAAAGAAGTTCCTCCTCATGTTTAGATGGAACTTGCTATGGTCAAGTTTGTGCCCGTTGCCTCTTGTCCTATCACTGGGCACCACTGAAAAAAGAGAAGTTGGCTTAATAACTCAAAACCACGATATAAAATTTTAAGGCAAGAAATAGAAATATCTAGCTGAAGCACTAGGAAAGAAGGAATTACTGTCTGCTGAATACTTCTATTATGTTCACCAGTGCAGGGCTCCGGAAAAAAAAAAAAAGAGGGTTGTTTTTACCCTCTGTTCTCTCCTATTTCAGACAAAGGATCCTTTAAAAATAAATTATAAAGCATTTAAGATAGGATGAGAAAGGCAGAGGAGAAGGTAAAAGGAAGAGGATAGCAGTCTCTTGTTTACCATTCCATCTTGAAACATGTCACAGTGATCCACAACCTCTCCACTCGCATTCCCTGCAGCTCCATTTTCTGAAACGCACCGTGATCACTTAGCTGGGCATCAACTCTGCAGCTGCCTCTTTCCCACAGGTCTGTCTTCATGTGCTGTCTGATCGCGGTGGGGACCCTGTGCACCTCTCTAACACAGGCATTTTTTATTCCTTCTTCTCTCCTTTCGTATACTTCCTTCTCTTTAAAACAACACAGGTATAATTCTTCTCCACGTTGAGGTGATCTATCACCTCTTTCCCACCAGCCTGCCTCTCCAACTCCCATTTTTCTTCCTCACCCTGCAGCATCCACATTACTTCTTGAGGGCTTCATCCTCCACCATGATTACTCATCCTCCAACTCCTCATCTGTATGTTCGCTGGCATCAAATCTTAAATTCGATCTGTGAGTCCCGCTTCAAATTTCTGAACTCATTAACAGGGCTGTCACTTGAGCTGGTCTTCACCCCATCACCCTCTCTGTATTCTTGAATTCCCCCTCTTAAACTATCACCTGGTTTTCTTTTTCCCTTGCTTAGCGTTTCTCTTTCCTGGTTCTCCAGCCAGCCTTTTTGCCAGTTCCAGTCCCTCATCCCAAAATTATGATCTTATCTTACCCCTTCCTTTTCCAAAATGAAAAATTTCTTAATTGTCTTTGGGGCTCATTCTGGTCTACTCTCACTTTTCTCATCCTTCCCCACCATAACGTGTGAATTCCTCCCCACCTTGTTCCAGAGCTGGGCCACCATCAGTGCTGGTCTTCCCAGCTCCTAAAGCCAAGAGACTTCTCTGGCAGAAATAGTCTAACAGGTTGACCTTTTCTGCTTTGTTTTCTCCTTCTCTTGCTTTTCTAGGCTCAACTATTTTCCCAGACTTCTTTTAATCTCCGCTCTCACAATTCCTCATTTTTCATCACATTCTTGTCTCCTTTTTCCGAAAACTTTGCCTTCTGCCTCTTCTGTTTCTGCAAAAATTGTCATTAATAAATGGACAAAATACAGCATGGCATTACCCTTCCTGTAACAAGCAAGGACTGCGCTGGTCTGCAGAAACTGGAGGCAGTTCAGCATCCCTTGAAGTGATACCTTTTAAACAGACTCCTAAAACCTCCTGCAATGAAACAGGAGCAACTCCAGATCTGACGGTGGAAAAGCCTTAGCCATTTATCATGAATAAGCAGCAAAGAATAATAATCACTAAGTACTTTCTATAGAAGCTTATGATTCTGCCTTAAAGAATTCCTCCCTCTTCAGTTTTACATCTTGCAAATAACCTTAGATTACTGTCTCTTCTTTGCTGGATCTCACCCAAGGTTAGCTCTTTAAATCTTTTAGTCAGGGTTGCTATTCTTCCACCACAAATTCTCTCCAGCCTAATACCACGTCAGCAATGACAGGCCCATAAAGAACCCAGAACTACAGCTGCGACTTCATGAGATACTAAGTAAGGGACTCAGGTTTTGCCGTACTCTGCATCACAAGTAATTCTATGAAAACACAGCTAATGTGATGTCCACCCTCCATCCCCGTCAGCGTTGGAAGTAAATAATCCAGAAGCAGCAGAGTCTGGGGCTGGAATTTTGAGTTAACTTTCAGCTCTGACAGCGACTTCACCTCTGGTTTTGTGCATGTCACTGTGCCAGCCTCGCACTTCGTCACACGAATGTAATACTTGCTGAGAACTGCGACATTATGTTTATGAAGAGCTCAAGGAATTCTGCCCAAAACCCCTTACAAAAATTACCTACCACAGTTTTCAGAATTTCCTTCGTGTACGGTACAGCTGCGTTTTCGATTGCTTCTTTCGAGCTGTGCCTGTTTGCAGCAGCGTACCAAGATAAACCCCTGCTTTCTGCCTCTACTTCTAATCAATATATTCCATCGCGCTGATAGCTTTTTAGTGCCAGAAAGCACCTAGTCTGACCTTGCACAGAAATATACCCGATTCCTGTATTATGACTGCAATTTCTGCACTAGTTTAAAAAGATGACCCATTTTGACTTAAAAAAAGATATTAAATAATGAAAAAAAACCCTACCACGCTATCAGATGGTGGTTAGTTCCCTACACTGTTTACCATTTGCTCTTTCCTCATTTAAAATTCTCTAGAAATAATTTTATATTTGCTTCCACATCATTGATAAAGATATTGAAAAGCACTGAGCCAAGAACAGAGATGCTATACAATACACATATACACTCTACTTTGCAATTAATTACCTTCGAGATAGCATGCTTTTAACTTTGAATCATGTACTATTCTAAACTCAAGGAAAGCAAACCACCTTGGAAAAAAGTAAGAGCCCTAGTTAATATCGGAAGAGCTATATTCCACAGAGACCCGAGTGACTCAGTCTTTCATGAGGCAAGGATATAATTTTCTGGATGAAGTAGTTCAACAAATCTTTCTCACCCTCCACCTTCAAAAATGAATTTTAAATTATTTGTCTTTAAGAAACAATTCTGGCCCGGATCATAACTAATAGCTGAGCTCAGAAAGAGAAGTAGCATTAGATGAAAAAGCTGGAACACACTAGAAACTCCCAGTTATTTTAAGCCATACTCACAACAAACTGGTCCATGTCCCTTTCAAGCCCCACGTTTGGTAGATCAGGCATCATGTGGGCCACCACTTTAAACCCGGCATCCTTGGCTAAGTGAAAGGACTCGCACACAGCCTTCACAGTGTGACCTCTGGGAAGAGAGAAAAAGAGGTTCAGGATCACACAGAAAAAAAAACGTATTTTGCTATGTTTAACTGAGATTATTCTCTAGGAAGTACGAAGGGTTGTGTTTTATTACTAGTTTATCACCACTCAAGTCTTGGAACATGGCTGCTAATAAAGTAAACTAGTAGTCCAGTTTGCTACTTCTATAGCAGGCGAACCCCACCAAGGCTACGGCTGTTCAAATCACAGTCTGAGAAACTTTGGAAACCTGCTGAAATTCAATTTGTAAAGCAATGACACAAGTTGATGCCACAGCACAAGCTAGGACACACTGCACTGAAGACTGTACAATCAAAATGAAACATAACTAGAAACAAAAGCAACAAAAGAACAAAAGGAGAAGAAGGATGTGGGCTACATAAAACCAGGTAGCTAGAAAATCATCCTGCAACATGCTTGCCAAACTCTCAGGTACTCCCTTTAGAGAAACAAACTCTTCTCAACTTCTGAGAGGTGCCAAACCTCCAAAACATAGGCTGGACTGGGACGCTTGAAGGATTTCATGTTCTTCTCCACTGACATCTGAGGTGGAGAGGCTTGCTCTGCAGGAGCTCAGTGAGAGCAAGAGCATGAATGATTGCAGGAACAAAGGCTGAATCTCACGTAACTCATTGGCCTCAAGCAAACTCCTCTCTCCTTCCATCTGCATGGTTCAGGACCTGCCTTCTGCCTCCACAACAGCAATCACTATCATTACTAACCACTACTAGGAGGTCCCCATCACGTGTGACCAGTCTTCCCACAAAGTCCTTGTTTTGCTCTTCCCCATCTGGGAGGGCTCTTCCACTGCTGGCTGACATTTCTGGACATCTCCATCCTCTCACCATCTGCTACCTTCTTTCCGTTTTCTTCCCATCACACTTTCACACCCGTTCACCCTGTCTTTTGGAATTCCTTGCCAACAGATTAGCTCAGCAGGTGACTCTTCTCCTCGATAGTCCTTTGGATGAAAAATTAAAGCCACCTGGGCATCTTTACAAATGCATGCCTCCTGCCGAGACCTAACGTTAACCAAACCAAACAGCTACTTCCCTCGTTTTAAAGACCTCTTCCTTACTCTCTACTGGAAGATTCTGCCTCTGTTAAATCCCTACATGTAGTTTTATGACTATAGTTTTATTTATGATTTTTTTCAGAAGTATTACGGTGTTTTTCTGAGACTGTTCAAGGACAGTATTACTCAAGACCTTGAGTAGCCTGAGGGGAGTAAATGGAGACTTGCTTCATAAATAAAAATTATTTTCTTATTAGAAGTGGAATTTGAGCTGCATCAATAACTTGATTATTTGATGCCTAGATCTGTTCTTGAATATTTTTCTGCCTCACAGCCACCAAAAGCACTCAAAAACCTCACTAATGACTTATGGAACATAATAGAAAGTAATTTCCAAACAGTTAGCCTAATTGGTTGTAATCTGACATTTTGCTACAAGCAAAATATTAAAAGTTTAAAGCCAAAACACATCCCCCACAAAGCAGAAGAAGAACAGAAGCAAAATGAGGTCATTTCAAAAGAAACAGAAACTTGAATTGCCCTTCTCTAAAAGTGCCTTCCAATTCATTGCTCTGAAAAGTTGGAGGGAGGTAGTTGAGTGAACAGCCTGCGTTCTCCCTGCTCTGAGACAGCCTGCAGCAAAGCCTTTTAGGAATCCGGCAAGCAGCTTTGAAAAGTGCCAAAAAACCTTACAAATGTAACTCTGTACAGAATTACTTCTTCGTGAAATCAAGTCAGTAATATACTGCTTCATTCTTCTTCCGATTCATCAGCAGGAAAGCAAGGGTTCATTAAAAAATGTACAAGCCAACAGTGACACACAGCTTTGAATGATTTATGGTACCAGTTCTGATGTGCCAGACAACACCAGAGGAAAACTGAAGATGACTGAAGTGATAGTTACGTGGGGTTTTACAGTTCCACCTCAGGATGGGACACCTTTAAAAGATTTGAGGTGAAAAGAAGATTTTAAAAGCTGAAGAGAAATTAATTGTTAAATTTACAATGCGTCAGAATTAACCATTAATGAATACATCTAGTCTAAGAGTGAGCTTTAGCGACATTCCTTAGAATGGCTCTTTTCCTTTGGAAAGCTCTGACATCTAGAGGAGGAAAGTACCACCTATAAATATTAGCTTAACTCTTGGACTACTCAGTAAATGGTTTTTCCTGTCTACTGAGACCTGGAGCCTGACCATTTCCTAGCAGCGACATCCTGTACTTCCATGCAGCAGCAATACTACAGCTAAACCCACAGGAGGAAACTCATTTTGGAGTCTTCAAGCCTCGAAAAGAAAATGTCCAACATTTTCAGTTTTGCACTACTGCCTTTAAGGTAGGTATTAACAAAAATGTGCTTTGCTTATTGAACCATAATCTCTCTGTCATTACATATGATTATGGTTATTAAACATCTTTGGTAGGTGATTGGAATACGCAATAAGGATGAAGGCAAGTTGTATAAGTCTCAGAAAAGAAATCACTTCTTCCAAGATCTGAACAGAATTACGAGACTTGCAATAAAATAAAATAAAAAAAGAGACACGGGCTTACTCGCCTGTAAGGGATGAGACGAACAATGTATTGCGCACTCTCCTACGTAGGACAACTGTTCTTTTAGCCATAGGTCCAATGTGACAAGGAATAAATCACAGGCCTCTTGCGAATATATTTTGCAGTCCCTAGAGATACTGTACGCCTAGGATGACTGTGGTTAATCTATCAACAGGCATTGTTTCTGGCTATGCCTCACCCTCTGTACCAGCCAATGTCATCTCTCCTCTCCAATACTCAGCAGAAAAAGGTATATGGTGTAGAGCACATGCTGTTTGCTGGTAAAGTATCTCCAGTAGATTATACTGCATCGTATCTACTCAAGGTAGGACAAGACCTATGAGCTCTCTCTGGGCACATGTTCTACTTCACAAAACTGTATTTACTCATGAAGCAATGAAAAAAAAAAAAAAAGAAAGAGATGCACAACCAGGAAAATAATATGATTTTAAAATAAAACATTACAAATCAGCCCATTTTTTCTAGCCATGGTTTACACAATATCACAAAGAAATCCATGAAGCCACTGCAGTTTATTAGTTTTTCTTCACAGACATATGGTCACACAAGCAAGGAAATGAGCTAAATGTCTAAATTCAATGTTAAACGGGTATTCAAGCAAACAGGTCAAGACCTGCTACTCAAGAGTATTCCAGAAAGCGCAACAGTGAGCAGCCGCACTCAGCTTCACCCTGAAGCTTTCCTCTCACCTGTTGGTGTCCCTGGCCACGTCCTCATACACGCTCTGCACTCCGATCTCCAGCCTCGTACAGCCGTAGGATAGCATGTCACTTAAATGCCGCTTCAGGCAGTAATCTGGTCTGGTCTCTATCGTTATCCCAATGCATTTTGTCAGGCTTCGTTCTGAATACCTGCAAAAAATCCATCCCCTGTTAAAACTGTGAAGTTGTCGCAAGTGACTTCAGAAGAGTCTCCAACATCTTCCAGGTGAGAGTTTCTACGTCAACAACCAGCATTAAAATCCAGGTTAAAAACCTCAAAAAAACCCAGCAGCAACCTCATCGCAATGCACGGATGAAACGATACACGAATACGCACGCTAATACAAGTCTGGGGTTTGCTTTGTATAAAAGGGAGCTGGACTGTGGCAGCCTTGCAGGGCTTTTTTTAAACTGCACTTGTTAGGAAGATGCTCCCAGACCAGACTGAGCCTTCAGTACTCATCATCTGGGCCAAAGGGAAAGCCAGAGTGGGCAATGAGAACCGTGTTCACTTTTGGGGACAAACCAAAGCCAGTCTGAGCACTTGTTCCCACGCAGACACTGATAGTAACACAGGACCTCGTGTTAGGGAGAGTTTTGTATAATCGGTACATTTTCATTCGATTCCCACGGTGTACAGATAAATCGCAGGGACTGGGAGAAGATCCAGCTGCGTTCTCACAAGAAAACGTACCAGACTGTCTATGAAAAATTCCACAAATCACACCCCTTTGTGAGCAAGTGGCATGCTCTCAACTTCATGGAAGTCTAATGCTGAAA
Source organism: Burhinus bistriatus (assembly GCA_013397275.1). NCBI lineage: Eukaryota > Metazoa > Chordata > Aves > Charadriiformes > Burhinidae > Burhinus > Burhinus bistriatus. Next base: position 146,753 of record VYXH01012235.1, on the reverse strand, counting down.
CAAAATTCATTGTTAACCTTTTTCCCCCTCCTCTCCCATTTATCACTGGATGTCTAACAGAGACTAATTATTCCAGCTAGTAGAAAAATTCTCTACTGATGATAAATGGTGAGTTACTGGCCTACGAAAGAGTAAAACAAAAGAAAAAAGGAATCCAAAGCAGTTCACAAAAGGAAACCATCAATCAACATAATCTCCAACACCACCAGCAAGGATAATATTCCTTTCCATACAGGAATCATTTCACTTGACCATCTTTCCTGCAGAATACGGTGGTTGTATAACAGAGGACTGCAGCACAGGAGAAAAGATTTACAGCAGGAAGAAGGAAACTTCTTCTTTTGAAACCATCTGAAACTGCAGAGATAATCTGGATAATTCCCAAACTGGGATGTGGGCAGGATTAACAGCTGCTGCTTGAGAGGAATATCGGTCTCTTTAATGGTCCCAAATGATGAAGATCTCAGTATTAATATTAAATGTTGCTGAAAAGAGGACACCTTGAGTAAGAGAGAGATGTTATGCTGATACCTGAAAGAATATTGCACACCGAAATCATAAGGATGACTAACTTCAGCTCTTTATTAGGTGTTCTATAAAGATTCATCATCCCATTTCTGGCTCCAGATAGCTGGAAGCTTCTGAATCAAAATAAAGCTCCAGAGCCTACTTTAGACCATGATGGAGGCCCAATTTGTCCAAAAAACCCCTGAACCCCCACCCCCACCCCTCAAAAAACCCCAGCAAACCCCAAAAGTGGGCTCAGACTCACAAGCAAAAATATTAACTTCCTTCAAACTGTTAAAGCCTAGGATCTATAAAGACCAAGATATTTGGGGGATAGACTGTAATGGCTGTCAAAATANTAGGGTGGGAGGAAGTCACCAGATAACTCACCCGTCATGCCAGAGGGTACGTGCTTCTATTAAGCACCTGCAATCAGGCTAGAAATACTGAGGGGAGCCAAAAATAATTATATCGCACCCCTTACCCAGCAAATTTATGGCTAAGATACACAAGGTAAAGGATTTCAGTATGCTGTAATGGCTGGTAAAATTGTCTTGCCCAACTCTACGCCGTAAAGAGAAGAGTGTCTTAAAGATAAGTAGCAAAGCAAAACAATAATGAACCCAAAACAGATAAAACAACAAAGACAGCATTTCCAAGAAAAGTCAGGAGCCTCTTCAAACCACCACCCTCCGTAAGGAAGGGGCATTTTCAACTGGAGCCACAAGTCCTCCAGCTCTCCCCAGCAGTCCCAGCGACTTAGGGTGAGCAAACAGAGCGCGGTCTCGTACTTCATTTTATTAACGTAAAACAAAATCTTAAATTGCATGGTCCATATTTAATAAAGACTATAGATTCCTTTCAACTAATTGGCAAAGAGAAAGAAGTGTGTGACAGCCAGCCTTCCACAGAAGGTGATTCTGGTAACGCATCTCCATCACTTACTGAATAGAGAAAGAAAAATTTGACTTTTCTTCTTTCTTTTCGCAACTTTTGAACTTTAAACACTCATTTGGATATTCAACATTTTTCCTATCTGCAAAATAAGCAACACTTATTTCATTTGAAACCGAAGAGTAAAACTAAGGACAGGCACAAATTGTAAGATTCTACGTTAAGAAGCCAAACACAGAGCACCAGCAGGGGACATGAATTAAAAGCTTCACTAGATTTACATAACCTGCTATTTTATGGGAGGAGTTATCAAATAGTACCCATAAAAGCTGTACCCATTTTTATTATGCAGCACAAAGCTGTGTTACACAACAAAGTTAAATTTTTAATTTTTAAAAGGTAAATCTGCCAGTGTTTAACACTTAGTTTCAACATTTTCCCATGCACGTCCTTCGCTGACCAGGCCCGCGGTAACCTACAAGACAGTTTACATACTTGCAAAAAGCAGGAAATACTATATAAAAATTTATCTACTAAATACTGGATTTACATCAAGACAGACACTGGTTTGTTGGCTTTTTTTAAATCAAATTGGCAAGATCTCTTATTTTAAAGCACAGTCAGGATCTGAGACAGCTATTTACCAGCCAACAGAGAAAAAGAAAAGATAAACTGATACATGCTTAAGAGTAACATCATTTTTTAGTGGAGAAAGCTTTTGGATTATTTTGGTTTCTATTTTTTAAGAAGTGTATCTGTGAAATCCAATCCTGATTTGCAGGTCTCAAGTCAGATGTGATTTTTTTATTATTAATCGGTGATTTATGTAACAATTTATAGTAGATTAGCTATTTCATGACTGACTTTGCCCATCTCCCACTTTCAGTGCCCAGGGTTCATCGTAACTGCCGGCTGGAAACACGGTGGTTTCCCACATTTCTAGCAGGTTGAGTAGGCACGTTTTTGCCCTGGCAAATCCATGCTGAATCCTCCTGGCCATCTTCCCAACCGTTGAAGCAGCTTCCACAAAGACATGCTCCATAATGTTCTTGGGACCAAGGCGAGGCTTATCAGCCTGTAGTTCTCCTCCTCACCCTCTTCAAGACAGACGTGACATTTCCAGTCACCAGGGACCTCTCAGTTGTCACCATCTCTCCAAGGTGAGATGAAGGTGCCTCACCCATCCCTTTCCACAGACCTGCATGTGTCCAATTTGCCAGTGGTGCCCAAGGCAATCTTCTGCCATGGGTACTACCTCTCACCCCAAACTGCCACCTAGCAAGAACAGATCTTGCAAATAAAGACCAAGGCAAAGAAACAATGCATACCTCAGCCTTTTCCTGTGTCCTTCATCATGGAGCTGTCTGCCTCATCCAGCAGATCCACATTTTCTTTGGTCTTTCTTTGTTGACAACGTATCTATGGAAGTCCTTGTTGTTCGACAATCCTTTTGAGTTTCGACTCCAATTAAGGTCTTCTAATGTCCACTCTGCCTGCCTGTATCCCTCCTGGGCATCCCGTACCTCCTTTCACCTTCTGCACACACTCCTTTTTTCATGTTTGAGCTCCATCAGGACTTCCCCGTTAAGCGAAGACCGTGACCTGTCATGCCTGCTTGGTTTCCTGCACTGTCTTTGTGATTTGAGGAGGCTGTCCTGGAAGATCAGCTAAGCTCACCTGGACTTATTCACCCTTCAGGGCATCCTCCCATGGGGTTCTGCCTTTCACTTCCCTGGAAAGATTCAAGTCTGTTGTCCTGAATTCTGACATCTTTATTCTGCTACTCGCATCCCTTGGGATCTGAAGGTCTAACATCTCAGAGTCATCGCAGCCAAGACCGCATCCTTCCCTCAACCAGCTCTTTGCGAGTAGCAGATCCAGGAAAGCACCTCTCCTAGGCACTGGNATTGCACACCGAAATCATAAGGATGACTAACTTCAGCTCTTTATTAGGTGTTCTATAAAGATTCATCATCCCATTTCTGGCTCCAGATAGCTGGAAGCTTCTGAATCAAAATAAAGCTCCAGAGCCTACTTTAGACCATGATGGAGGCCCAATTTGTCCAAAAAACCCCTGAACCCCCACCCCCACCCCTCAAAAAACCCCAGCAAACCCCAAAAGTGGGCTCAGACTCACAAGCAAAAATATTAACTTCCTTCAAACTGTTAAAGCCTAGGATCTATAAAGACCAAGATATTTGGGGGATAGACTGTAATGGCTGTCAAAATAAGCATCTTAAAAAAAAAACCCAAAACCTCCACAAAACAACAAAAACCACGTAAAACATTTCAGAGTTTGTGGCTCACTAATCTGACAGACTAACAGAACAATTGTTTATCACATCAGGGAAAACATTGCCAACTCGTGATTCATCAACATCAGACTGAAAAACGCTCATTTTTAAAGACGTGATTTGCAAGAATNCACAGAAGGTGATTCTGGTAACGCATCTCCATCACTTACTGAATAGAGAAAGAAAAATTTGACTTTTCTTCTTTCTTTTCGCAACTTTTGAACTTTAAACACTCATTTGGATATTCAACATTTTTCCTATCTGCAAAATAAGCAACACTTATTTCATTTGAAACCGAAGAGTAAAACTAAGGACAGGCACAAATTGTAAGATTCTACGTTAAGAAGCCAAACACAGAGCACCAGCAGGGGACATGAATTAAAAGCTTCACTAGATTTACATAACCTGCTATTTTATGGGAGGAGTTATCAAATAGTACCCATAAAAGCTGTACCCATTTTTATTATGCAGCACAAAGCTGTGTTACACAACAAAGTTAAATTTTTAATTTTTAAAAGGTAAATCTGCCAGTGTTTAACACTTAGTTTCAACATTTTCCCATGCACGTCCTTCGCTGACCAGGCCCGCGGTAACCTACAAGACAGTTTACATACTTGCAAAAAGCAGGAAATACTATATAAAAATTTATCTACTAAATACTGGATTTACATCAAGACAGACACTGGTTTGTTGGCTTTTTTTAAATCAAATTGGCAAGATCTCTTATTTTAAAGCACAGTCAGGATCTGAGACAGCTATTTACCAGCCAACAGAGAAAAAGAAAAGATAAACTGATACATGCTTAAGAGTAACATCATTTTTTAGTGGAGAAAGCTTTTGGATTATTTTGGTTTCTATTTTTTAAGAAGTGTATCTGTGAAATCCAATCCTGATTTGCAGGTCTCAAGTCAGATGTGATTTTTTTATTATTAATCGGTGATTTATGTAACAATTTATAGTAGATTAGCTATTTCATGACTGACTTTGCCCATCTCCCACTTTCAGTGCCCAGGGTTCATCGTAACTGCCGGCTGGAAACACGGTGGTTTCCCACATTTCTAGCAGGTTGAGTAGGCACGTTTTTGCCCTGGCAAATCCATGCTGAATCCTCCTGGCCATCTTCCCAACCGTTGAAGCAGCTTCCACAAAGACATGCTCCATAATGTTCTTGGGACCAAGGCGAGGCTTATCAGCCTGTAGTTCTCCTCCTCACCCTCTTCAAGACAGACGTGACATTTCCAGTCACCAGGGACCTCTCAGTTGTCACCATCTCTCCAAGGTGAGATGAAGGTGCCTCACCCATCCCTTTCCACAGACCTGCATGTGTCCAATTTGCCAGTGGTGCCCAAGGCAATCTTCTGCCATGGGTACTACCTCTCACCCCAAACTGCCACCTAGCAAGAACAGATCTTGCAAATAAAGACCAAGGCAAAGAAACAATGCATACCTCAGCCTTTTCCTGTGTCCTTCATCATGGAGCTGTCTGCCTCATCCAGCAGATCCACATTTTCTTTGGTCTTTCTTTGTTGACAACGTATCTATGGAAGTCCTTGTTGTTCGACAATCCTTTTGAGTTTCGACTCCAATTAAGGTCTTCTAATGTCCACTCTGCCTGCCTGTATCCCTCCTGGGCATCCCGTACCTCCTTTCACCTTCTGCACACACTCCTTTTTTCATGTTTGAGCTCCATCAGGACTTCCCCGTTAAGCGAAGACCGTGACCTGTCATGCCTGCTTGGTTTCCTGCACTGTCTTTGTGATTTGAGGAGGCTGTCCTGGAAGATCAGCTAAGCTCACCTGGACTTATTCACCCTTCAGGGCATCCTCCCATGGGGTTCTGCCTTTCACTTCCCTGGAAAGATTCAAGTCTGTTGTCCTGAATTCTGACATCTTTATTCTGCTACTCGCATCCCTTGGGATCTGAAGGTCTAACATCTCAGAGTCATCGCAGCCAAGACCGCATCCTTCCCTCAACCAGCTCTTTGCGAGTAGCAGATCCAGGAAAGCACCTCTCCTAGGCACTGGATGAGCTAACTATTTCAAAATACCATCGTAATGCACTCCAGAAATCTCCTAAATTAGTTGTGTTCCACCATGGTGCCCTTCTAGCAGGTATCAGGGTATCAAGACTAGATTCAAGGAGTTTTATATGTTTTTCATTAAGTGCATATATTCTAATGCTTACATCATTTTCATACCTTTTCTTAGCGCTATCTCCAATTTTTAAGAATTCTTCTTGTTGCCTTTGATACCAAAAACAGCCACAGAACTTTGCAGACACACCAGTACTATATCCAGATAGAATATGATTTGCCTATTCCTATCCAATTTTCCACTATTTATACAGTCAAGGGTAATTTGGCCGCTGAATCATACAGAAAGCTCATGATAACGCGACTTAACTCCTAAATATTTTCTAGATATTTCGCTGCTTCTCAGAATAGCATCCTGCACCATTCCTAGAAAAACAGCTTTACATTTTCCCATAATAAAGTACACAGCTTGCTTGTATACAACTTACTATGGAATATAGATTTATCCCTTATTTGCCCATCTCCAGTATTGATAGCTCCTGCCAACCCTTAGAAATTACTATTTTAACACAAGTATTAAACACAAGGCCCAGAGGCAAAAACAACAGAATCCTATTAGAAAGCATTCAGGTCAATGACAATAATTTTCTGCTATGCCTGTTTTGAAAACCAACGTAATGGGTGACATGTTGTTCTAGTTTCTTTTTTAATGTCAAAATATCTCACTGTATCAAGTAAATTCTCTTGCAGAAGTTTATGCATATTACACTTCATTTCTCCAAAACACCCTGTAAGCTCACTAACAAGATGCAGTGACTTATCACGATAACAGAGACCATGGATTTGCCTTCACTTAATCAGACATCGAGCCACATATCCTGCAGGAATGGCATGCTAGCCAAGGCAGATACGAAGAGGGAACAGACTCTATCCAACTAGGCAGACAGCCTGAAAAGCAGATATCTAGAGCTCTGAAGACAGTGACTCCAGATGCTCAACCACAAGAGGTTAAGATGACCTTGTTGATGACCAAGACAAGCAAAACTATTATTAACTGAAGACCAAATGAAGCAAAACAGAGACAACCCTGAGGAATTAGATGAACCCAGGTTGAAAACTCCACCCGTGATGGTCTTGTATATAGAAGTTAACCCGATTTCCAGGTTCATTCTGGCGTTAATATTTATTATATGCATTTCATAGAATTATAGAATCNGGGGCCTCACCAGTGCCGAGGACAGGGGGACCATCACTGCCCTAGTCCTGCTGGCCACACCATTGCTGATCCAGGCCAGGATGCTGGTGGCCTTCTTGGCCACCTGGGCATTCAGTCGGCTGTCCACCAACACCCCCAATACCCCATTTCTTCTGGAACCTGAGAGTGGAGATGGATTTCATTTTCTCAAGCAGCAACAAACATCTTGCAGTATTTCTCCTCCTTCCCTGGAACAGTTTTATTTGTTATCTGTAATACAGCAGTGCTGAGGAACCCCACATAATCAAAAGAATAATCAGAAATCAAGACAAGTGTATAACATAAGATGACAGTGGGGTAATTTTAATAACGGACTGACCGCAGAAGTAAATTATGCAAATAAAATAGATGCTAAGCCATACAAATGAAGGAAATGAGATACAGAGAAACCTTAAGATTAGCACAGACATCACTATTGTAAAGTCAGTTCTTTTCAGTATGATTACAGAACTGTCTGAAATAGGAAGAAGTAAAGGAGAGATTATTAATTTTAATCATTAGAGAATATTTGACTGAATTTTCAGAGAAAGCTGGTACATTAAGCAGACCTCCAAATCAGAGTCTGCCTCGAAAATAAGTTTGGGGTTTTTTTCAGATCAGAAAGGCACCTACTCTCCAGGAGACACAGCAGTTTGACACAGGGTCTCAGACACTTTCTCACTTCAAGAAAAACAGACAGCACAGTTCTGGCATAAAACAACTCATTTAACAAAGCCCTTACCCACTCTCGATTAAACTCTGGTCTCCAGGCAAAAGTCTTACCAGCTAAGAGACCTGAACGTCAAAGGCTCAATTATTTACAATCCATACTACAGCAGCTTCCAAACTCCCTGGCTGGGATCAGAGTGGCAGGATGCCAGACAACACAGAAAGACTTGCTTCATCCCAACAAGCTCAGTAAAGATGAACTATAAGAATAAAGCAGGTGGGTTAACATGGTGCGTATACAGCACGTTAATCACATGCCTTTAAACCATTTATCTGTTTTACACGTTTCAGAGTAGGACAGTACATAAAGAGGAGGCAAACAGAGAGGCAAAAGAGCACAAAAAGGCACAAAAAGCAGCAGAAAGTTCAAAGGCAGCATCAAAGACAACCAATCGCCAAGAGCAAGAAGTGTTTAGGTGTACCCATCTATATGGGAAGAAGGGCGGGATCCAGAGCAACTCATCCAACTCAACAGTCCTCCAAAAGTTGCCTGCAGGACATTCCAGCATTACTTCAAAAGCCAAAGAAAACCTTCTCGATGGTGCAGATGGAACAAACTATGAAGATGCTCACATTACTTCTTCACCATTGTGGTCAATGGATTCTCCAACAGCAGCAATATCCACAAAATGTGGTGCTCCGTACTCATAGACATCGCAATGAGTGGTCACAACTTAGCTGGGAAGGGGAAGGCACTGTTGCTCCTCTACCCTTAGCCTAGCCCGCAAAAACCACAGTTGCCAACCTGCCTTAGAAGAAGAGATGCTCAGAGCCTTGTAGAAAGAGGGGAGTGTTGGAGGGCTGGGTGGGAAAATGAAGAATTTTCATCAGCAACCAATGGAGTCCTCGGTAGAAAGTTCCTGGCCTTAACTTTGTGAACAACAGTGGTTGTGAACATCCAGCATTTCAAACAAGCCTAATACCTTGAATAAAAAAACCTTCTTGTTGCCCTCGACTAGAAGGAGCACGCTCCTAGATGTAACACAATTACAGGTGTTCAAGACAGACAACGATGTCTATACACATGGAATTAAGACAAAAAGTGACACCATTGGCTTCTGAAGGGGAAATTGCCAATATAATGCACAAGTATCTTCTGTACCACATCCTCACTATTACACAGATGACCTCCTTTTGCTTGATCTCTAATAGCTCTGCTTTATCACAATGCCAATCTCTGAAACACAGCTAGCAAAAATTAATTCAATATCTACAATTTCCTGCTAGTAAACAAAACAGGTGGCATCTTACTCATCCGACATGTTTCGAAAGTTGCATGTTTGATTATTGCCCAGAGCAGACATTTCTGAAAGCTCAAATGCCAGTTATTTGGCTTTATAGTGCTCCCTTTTTATTACAACATTTCAGCGTTTTCTTTATCACCGCTACCAGGACAGACTGCTGTGGTTTCTTAGCAGCATCAGTTTCTCAAGGTTCAGTTTTCAAATACTGAAAAACTTACAGTTACTTAAAATACAGTCATTTATTGACTAAAATATAATTTTCCAATTTTGATAAAGTAACAGTATTTATACCTGCTAAAAGATAAGCGAGAACAAATCCTTTTTTTTTGGTGAAATGCCACTAACAGATAAGTCATACGTAATTATGCTCCCTCCTGCTGTGTCACTCGGTGTTAGAAATCCAGGATAGGATCTGTGTTCAAAATAGTACCCAGGCTGAAGCAAAAAAATCCCTAAACCTTACCAGTTTTCTCTCTTTCTTAATTTGTTTACCAAGTTGTAACCGCAATGAATGGATCTGACATCTGAAAATCCTCCAAAGAAAAAGCACAGCACGAGCAGAAGCGGCAGAGTTATGTTAACACACTTCAGGCCTCATCAAAGTAGGGCTATTTGCATGGACTAATTAAACGCCTGGCTGTAACGACAAGAAGGTAATGATGTTGGCTGTAACGGGAAGGGGGTGGGGGTTGGTTTGGTTTGTTTTTACATCATTCGCGGGTTGCATGGAGCGACGTCATGTAGAGGACCTCTGGGCAAGGAGGCTGTGGCGTTGCTGGAGGGACCCTGCCGTTCACGACAGCCGGGACACAGCCCTGCACGGGAGCTGCTCTGCTCTGACCATGCTGGGCTAATAAATGCGCAATTATTTCCAAAGCCATAATCACTGTCTATTCTCAGAGGATGTGTGAGCAGGCCCCGAAAGGTCTGTCTTAGCTCAGGAGGCAAAGAAAGGACACCGAACAGAAAACCCCGACAGGACCTTCTAACACCGCAGGCTTATTTTCTAAGCTCCCATCCATCAAATTCAAGGCAAGAGCAATGCAGATAATGTTTTTTTCAGCAACAAATTATTAGCAAGCCGCAACTGAAAACACCAGGATGAACAACCATATGCTAGAGTGAAGTATTCCAAACAAGAAAAACACACGCGCGTGGCTCCACCAGGAGCCGCACTGCAACCTCTTTTTTACCTATCTCTGTCAAAACGAAAGGTTTAAGGGAAAAAAGCTGAAACAAGGCTAATATGGGCAGAAGAGCGCTTATCTCCTCCTCCCTTATGTTAGCCCTCTGCCCTTCTCAAACCTGCCCCAGTGAGCACAGTCAAATTACAGTCTTGGAGACCAAAGTCTTCACATTTCTCCCAGAAAAGAAGCAGCGACACGAGCCACCAGCTTCCTGGCACCGAGGCTCAGGGAGAGCCGAACTGCCTTCGGATGGCAACTGGAGCGCCACTAGCAAACTAACCTGGTCTGGAGATAGAACAAGGGTCCCGCACGCTCCAGAAACACGAGCAGTGCCTAGGGCAAGTCCAAAAGTCTATTTAGCCCAGTATCCCACCCACCCATGGCTGTTGCAGATGCTTAAGACTCGACTGTGCTTAGACGTTTACTGTGTTCAGTTTTGGGCCCCTCACCTCCAGCTTGGGTTTTCAGCAGCCGTGACAAGCAGATCAATGAGCCACATGTGGATTAAAATGATAGGTTGGTTGGCTGTGCACTCAACCAGCCATTCTAAAACTCCCGTCGTTGCTCCCAGGACGCTTATACAGACTTTTCTTCTCCTTTGATTACCACTAATGGCATTTGAAAATGACAACTAAAGAAAAGAAGCCTGGAAGTCCTGATAAAACCACAAAAAGGAAGTGGTTCAGATGACCAGAAGCTTGAAGAAGCTACAAAGCTCTGGACTTTCTACAAAAAAGGGCAAGATTTCCTCTGCAAAACAGCAGCTCTCTCCTATTTAAGAAAAGAAAACAGTTTACAAGTAATTACATGCCCTCCCAGGCTACCAAACCCACCAAAATCACTTCTGAAATGGGAAAAAAGCCCACGCACGAGGGTTATCAACCCCAAACAGTATTATTTTCAAAACCATTTGTCAGTTTATGATGCAGAAGAAAAACTTGGAAAAAAAATATGCTCAGCACAATGAGAAAGAAATCGGAGACACTTTAAGCTATGAAGTTTTAGAAAGAATCAAATGCATTTCTCCAGAACAATTTGGGAATTTCTGCCCAGTAATCCAGGATAAACACTGAATACAGAGTCCTATTCTTTGCTTTCAGCATCAGCTCTGTGCAGCGTGGTGGCCGTAACCCACGCAGTATTTCAAGGGAGAAAAGTAGAAGGCTGTAGGCTGCGTTTGGTTAGTATTTCATTTTGGTCAATTTTGCCTTTCTGGTATCTTTTCACCAAGCAATACAAAAATCTAAACAGAAGTAGCTCTTAGTCCCATTTCAGCTGTCCCTTATGTGGATTCCAGTACAATTTTATTTGACCTTTAGTTAAATTCCACCTCTACCAGGCAATCAATATCAGCTATTCCCACAGGACGGGTTTTACCCTACGTCCCTTTCTCTTTTTATCTAAGTGTACAGAAGCAGATAACACACCCCATGAACAACAATCCATGTCACCGCAGTGACAGCACAGCGCAAGCAGCTCGTCAGCCTGCTACATACAGTGAAACAAAGACTGTTATAAAACTTGCATGAGGATAAGCCCAAGATTTGCCCTTGGTTTCTCACATCTTTGTTGTGCAATTTAGTTCAGGGAAACTTGAGAGAGCACCAATTTAAAAGTCTGTTGCCAAATCAATATGATCAACGATTAGGTCGTAATTATATAGACAGTTTACCACGGAATAGTCAATATACAGTTATAGACGCAGGCTAAAAAGGGATTTGGTAGGAAAAAAATGACATGACAATCTCCTTTATTAAATCTAAACTGAAATTCAAAGTTTTCTTGCTACAGTTGGTGAGAGTCGGTACTAGGTGAGACTTACACGTATTAAAAAAAAAAAAAAATCTAGTTCCAATTTCAGTTCTGATATTGACTCACTGTGGCCTAGGGAAAGCTGCATATTCTTAGTAACAACCACTTCCTAGCTGTTATTGAGGAAAATAACCACTTCTGCTGCTGCAGTGCTGCATATAGTTCCGAGAACTAAATGCCCTAAAAGCTACTGTTGCATGAAGATAGTGTCCAGTAAAGACTTTGCTTTGTAGTTTCTGCATTTACCTATGAAACAGAATTCATCTCGCCCCCATCTGACACTCCGATCAGCTTGAGGAAGGAAAAACAGCTTGATTGCTGCTTTGAGGAAACAAAGAAATTGTATCAATAAAATTATAAACAGAGCTAATAAAAAGCAGTCATCAGCCAAAACTGCCAGTGAACAGCTATGGTTTAGCTAATCTTGTTCTCTTGCCAAAGCAACTCCCTCACCTATAAAGCCGCAATATGATTTCTCTCTCAAAAAAAAGTGCTACAAAAACATACATGCGCTTGTTTTCTCCGTGGTTGTAAAACCCGAGGTTCAGGAAGAGGCTTGCCGCAGCTGACTGCCAGAACTGATGGTGCCATTTCCTCGGCTCCCTTGGCCGTCCGTTACAGCTCCAACTAAGGTGCCAACAGCTACTCCACTTTAAACGGTGATTGAGCTCATTGCTTTGGAAAAGTATTCCAGCTTTTAGCTGCTACAGTAGCTTAAAACTACATCTTCCCTAGGCACAGTTGTGCCTCACAACTCCAGCAAAGAAGTGTTGGTCTCAAGGAGCAAGTTCCTGCTAAGGAGTGAACTCAGACGTTTCCTATCATGGCTACAACCCCCTGTGAATGGCACAACCTGGCTTATGATGAGACAAACACACACAGAAAAAGAGTACAACCGAAGGTGAGTGACCACTTGCGTCTTCCGAGAGGTGGGGAAAAGCAAAGACTTGGAAAGGAGAATGGGATCAAGAACTGGAACACTGGAAGAATCACAGAATCATAGAATGGTTTGGCTGGGAAGGGACCTTAAAGACCATCTAGTTCCAACCCCCTGCCATGGGTAGGGTCACCTCCCACTAGACCAGGTTGCTCCAAGCCCTGTCCAACCTGGCCTTGAACACCTCCAGGGATGGGGCAGCCACAGCTTCTCTGGGCAACCTGGGCCAGGGTCTCACCACCCTCACAGGCAACAATTTCTTCCTGAGATCTAGTCTAAATCTCCCCTCTTTCAGTGTAAAACCATTGCCCCTCGTCCTCTGGCTCCACTCCCTGATCCAGAGTCCCTCCCCAGCTTTCCTGGAGCCCCTTGAGGCACTGGAAGGGGCTTGAAGGGGCTCTCCCTGGAGCCTTCTCTTCTCCGGGCTGAACACCCCCAACTCTCCCAGCCTGGCCTCCCAGCAGAGGGGCTCCAGCCCTGCCATCATCTGGGTGGCCTCCTCTGGCCCCGCTCCAGCAGGTCCATGTCTCTGCTGTGCTGAGGCCCCAGCGCTGGAGGCAGCACTTGCAGGGGGGTCTCCCCAGAGCGCAGCAGAGGGGCAGAATCCTCTCCCTGGCCCTGCTGCCCACGCTGCTGGGGATGCAGCCCGGGATGCGGGGGGCTTTCTGGGCTGCCAGCGCATGTTGCGGCTCATGTTGAGTTTCTCATCCACCAGCACCCCCAAGTCCCTCTCCTCAGGGCGGCTCTCCATCCATTCTCCGCCCAGCCTGGATTTGTGCACGGGATTGCCTGGACCCACGTGCACGACCTTGCACTTGGCCTTGCTGAACTTCATACAGAACTAGAAATATTCTATAGAACTTCATATTGAATAGAAATAGGAGTACCTTGCAAAAAGCAACACTGCATCAAAAACCAGCACAAGCTCAAGGAGTCAGAATTCAGAGATGAAGCAGCAAACAGGTCCTGCAGTGGAGCCAGGACTCTTGGTGCGGGATCCAGCTCATGGATGCAAACACCTACATTGAGCCAGGGCTCCCATCTCCCATGGGAGTCAGTGGTGGCCGGGTCAGTGGAGTCAGACCCAGCGCGGGTGCCTGCTTCAGCATGAGCTGGAGCCCTCCCTGGGCTCCGCTGACCACATCCTGGCTGTAAGGGGAGATCAGGTCCCAGTTCACACGGAAACAGACTCACAGACTCACAGGGGTTGTAAGGGACCTCTGGAGATCATCTAGCCCAACCCCCCTGCCAGAGCAGGGTCACCCACAGCAGGCTGCACAGGATGGCGTCCAGGCGGGTTTGGAATGTCTCCAGAGTGGGAGACTCCACCACCTCTCTGGGCAGCCTGTGCCAGTGCTCTGCCACCCTCAAAGCAAAGAAGTTCCTCCTCGTGTTTAGATGGAAATTCCTATGGTCAAGTTTGTGCCCGGTACCTCTTGTCCTGTCACTGGGCACCACTGCAAAAAGACTGGTCCCATCCTCCCGACACCCTCCCTTGAAGTATTTGTAAGCATTGATGAGATCCCCTCTCAGCCTTCTCTTCTCTGTAGTCTAAAACACCCAAGTCCCTCAGCCTTTCCTCACAAGAAAGATGTTCCAGCCCCCTGATCATCTTTGTAGCCCTCTGCTGGACCCTCTCCAGCAGTTCCCTGTCCTTCTTGAACCGGGCAGCCCAGCACTGCACACAGTACTCCAGATGCGGCCTCAGCAGGGCAGAGTAGAGGGGGAGGATGACCTCCTGCGGACCTGCTGGCCACACACCTCTTGATGCACCCCAGGATGCCATTGGCCTTCTTGGCCACAAGGGCACATTGCTGGCTCATGGTCCTCCTGTTGTCCCCCAGGACTCCCAGGTCCCTTTCCACAGAGCTGCTTTCCAGCAGGTCAGCCCCTAACCTGTACTGGTGCATTGAGCTTTCTTAAAGCACAAGCTGAACCCACATCTCACCTCTGAGCTCTCAGAGAAAAGGTAAATCTTCTTTATATCAAAGGAACAAAGGCCCTTCCCACTAATTTTAGAATTTTTAGAGCAGGACACAATCTATCTCTGGAGGTGAACCTGGCAAAGGTCTTGTAGAAAGAGAAAAAAGTAGGTAATTGTAGAATCAGAGGCCCAGACAGAGGGTGATCAAATTAAGGCTGCACAAACACCCCCAGCTCTGCCAGTTCCCAGCTTCTCAGTACTTGACTTCACAAACCGATGGGCCACAAGGAGGCAGAGAGTCCCAGAGCGCATTAGCTGCAACACATTGCAGAAAGACGTATTTCAAAAGCAAAGAGCCTCTGCTCTGCCTGGCACAGCGTTCGCAAAACAGTCACAGGAAAACCACGTCTTGACATCCTTCCATAAAAGTATGAAAATCAAACCTGCCTGTTTTTTCGCATGCCTACTGCAGCCACCATGTTACTAGAAAATTACTTTTCTTTCAAATTAATTTAGCGCTGTTGAAATGCAGTGGATCTCAGTTTACAATATCAATGAGGCAAGCACAGCACAGCTGAGGGAACTATAAACCACATCTCACTGTTTTTCCGGCCTATTTTAATTTGGGCTGGAAAGTAATCTCTGCTGAAAGAAGGAAAAAAGGTAGTGCAGGTCCTGCGTTAGCTCTCCAGGGCATGGGAGTATCAGTCTAGGATCGCTTGCATCCTTAAGGAGCTCAAAGCAATCGCTCACGTTTGATCTTCTGGCCACCTGGAAAATCTGAATACAACAGCAACTAAGGCAATGCTTCTGTAATACCCAGGATGGTGTAATACTTCTGTGTCAGGGAGGAAATTAACCCAGAAAGCATATTTAGTACCCAGAAAGCTTATTTAGTACACGCCACACCGTCTCTTTGTGACATTACCTTTGGCTCACCAGCACAATTTGAACTAGAACCCAACCATAATCAGGCCAGGTTCATATTCATACAGGTGACCAAAGCCATGAATAAAACTCCACCTCCAGTTACCAATGCCCGCTGACCACTCAGACCCCGTCCTAGCATTAACATTTTAGTGCGGGTCACCGGAGAACTTGTTATGCTTGCCAAATTACACACGCACAGCAGTGAAGCAGCAAAAATGAGAAAAGTATTCCCTTTGGCAGGTGTTCAGCAGTAATTTGCTGAAAATGTACAAAAAAAAAAGGCACTGAAATTCATTATTTAGCTTTGACAATGTCATGACCGCTAGGGCCATCATCCTTTTCACCAGCGTAGGATAAAATATGGATCAATGGTATTTACAAATATTGCTAAATTGGGTGTAGCTCAAATTTCTGTTATGAATAAACACTACCACCTCGTAAACCTTTGACAAATATATATTTGGTTCCACCTTAGAAAACCTACAGTCACCTAATATCAGATGTGCTGTTGCACATGCAGAGAAATACGTGGGTAAGGCTTCCTCATACCTACCTTCCCTGGTCGCCTACCTTCAGTGACAAACCCGAGTATTTCACATGCAGGAGAAAATGCTGCGGAAATATTGAACAGGACAGATAACTGGATAGACAATCACTTTCCACAGCTGCAGGAGGAAAAAAGATGAACAGCTACCCATAACACGATTAGGATCTGATGAAATGACTTTCACTTATGTATCTTCCAAACAATGCGCACTTCAGCAGCTAAAAGTTGGGTCTTGCAGTAGAAAATAAGCAATGCAAAAATAACAGGATGCCAACAGAGGCCAGCCAGCTTTGGGGTAAATTTCCTCAAATTCTGCTAGCTGGAAAGATGTTCTCCATACCAAAGGCATTTAGGGGTAAACACCCAGCAACAAACAGGTTTAATGGCCAACACGGCTCCTGCACCATGCAAGAGCCGTATCTAAAGCTGGAAAACAAAGAAAATCTGCCTGCTTTGCCAGAACATTAGGAACTAGGCTCCAAATCTCTTGGAACAAAAGGAAATGTAGGCAGAATCTCTGTTGTAAACGATCTGGCACTAAAACAATAGCCAGTTATCTCCTGCCTGGCACAGAAAAATCACTGCCCAGCCAGATGTCCTGAGGGATTTGACAGCCAAGCTCTGACGGATACAGCCACAGCAATTTGCAATGTTGCTGCCTCCTGCTATTCACTTCCTTCTCTGCCAGAAGCTGCTGCCGGCACAGGAGGGGATGCAGAATGGGATAAGTACCCCCACACCTCAGTTGCCCAAATTACTGCTAGAATAGGAGCTTAAGCCAGTAATTACGGTGGTTTGTGCTGGAGCTGCTAGAGCTGCAAGAGCCTACCTGTCACAGTACCTACTCATTACGGCAAGTCAAGAGGTGAGATCTGACTATCAAATTCTGGCAATTTGTAGCGGGGCAATTTAACAGGCTGGGCTCCCTGCAGCCAAAGAAGTAGCATATCTTCTTAAATCGCTATCCATTCCAGATGACATTAATTTGCCACAGGGTGAACTCTGGCAGCTGAAGGGTGGACGATTATGTTTAGCTGCCTCTTTCGGAAGCGGTAACCTCAAGCAGCGGGTCGAGGTAGATAAAAGGAGAACAGTAACCTCTTAAATCGCCCCAGCATGAATCACTGGACCTAGTGAGTCAAAGCCCTCAGTTATTTTTGCTAGAGTCACAATTAGTACTCAGAAAGCACAATTAAGATACATTAGCGCAACAAGCTAATATGCCAGTTGAGCCATCTGAATTGCAGGAGAGCATCTTCTTTGCCTATACTAACCACACGGTAAAGCATGTTTGCTTAAATCGCTTTCCTTGAGATTCACAGTCCAACAGAATTTCTCACGGGTGGGGCCAGCAAAGTACATACACAAAGCCAGCTGCAACAACAGCACAGGCATAATATGCCCACTTGTTATCCACGTAACTTCACTGCGCGTCTGTGCCTTAGAAGTCAAGCAGCCAGGCTAAATCTTGGTAAAATTACAGCAGCGGCAGCAGCAAGAGGAGACTTACCTGCAGAAACTTTCATCTGCTAACAAAATTCCTAAAGTCTTATTTGGGAAATTTAAAACAGACTTACTTCAAAAAATAAAGTGTGACCTTTTGAAAGTAGGTTTATTCCTCACTACTGAAAAGCAAAATGATGAGTTGCTTAGTTGTCGACCTTCACAATCGCTGTATTCTGCAGCTTCTATTAGAAGAATTACTGATACATGAGACCTAATGTGGGTATTTGAGAATGGAATATAACGATCTTTCCAGAAAACATATCATCTGATAACCACACAAAACACATTTTTCATGGGTTGTTCTGATCTGGCATGTTCAAGAAGAGTGATTTCCAGCTGAGTTTTAAAATGTGTCAGGAGCTCCACATATCAAACCAACTGCTGCTGAATCTGCCAGCGCTCGGGGTATTTTTTTCTTCCTTGGATGGGCTAAGAGGTCTTAAACTGGACACACAATAATCCAGCCCTAAGCAGTGGTTATTTAAAACCCGTGTCTCCTCTTTCAGCGAAGGCTCTAAAGCAGCTGGATCTCCCTGCTTACCGCCTGCCAAAAGATCAATATGGCTTTTGAGATACCTGAAGGAAATTTCCTCCTGCATAATGAAAACCTTTGTGGCAGCGGGAAGCACTGCCGCCTGCTCACCAGCCCAGCGGAAGACACAGCTAAGGGTGGAAACACAAAAGGACACTTGTGACTCTACCAATCGATGACAAGCCTAAGAAAAAGGCAGTCTCACGGTGTCGTCTGGTATTAGGAGCTGCAATTTCTCCACTAGGAATCAAACGCAGCCGACAGCACTCACTTCTGCAGGTTCTGGGCTTCAACGCGTGATGCAAGTGGAAAATGAGCCTTTTAAGAGACTACTGACTGATGAGGGGATGTAAAGCCAAACCAGTCTTGGATTAAATACCTGTTATGGAAATGGTTATTATGTTTGCCATGTACCTGAGTATCGTCACATAAATACCAGGTACACAAGATACTTGAATTGCAGAACATGAGGTTCCAGCAATTTTATCCCCTTCTTACTTTGCCATTGACAACGTGATTTACAACCAGATCGAACATCAGACAATGCACGACACTGTTAAAATAAAACTTTAAAACCAATTTCTGTGCATTTTTAAATACACTAAGAGCAGGCAGGCTTGATGTTGCAGTCCAAGGAGCTGCAGGGGTGCACAGCCCAGGGGAAACTTTGCGACATCTGCTTTTCCCAACACATGCAAGTTCTCCTTTGGCCTCATTCACAAATTAAAAGTCAGATCCTGGCTCAGAGAAGAGGTGCTCAGCCCTTGGAGTTAAGTGGTGAGTCACGGCGGCAATTAAATATGCCCAGCACCTTTAATGACTCATGGGTCAGGTGAGAGGAGCAGAATGATGGGGAGCAGTAATTCTCATTTGCATGTGTATTTTACACCTTCTTGGTTCACTGTCCTCACAAAACAGCAAAGGCAGCCGTAATCAAGGCAACACTTTGGCTTGATGGGAACAACCCCCAGAGAAAGATGTATTTCTCTACTGTACAAAAAAAATTAATCTGTCTTACAGTGGTTCTTTAGCAGTAATTACAAATCTCTTCCTAAAGAAGGGAAGCTTATCACCAAGTCCACAACCTTGCTCGATAGGCACCCAGAAGCGCAGTGAAATTTCCTTAGTGGTGTTCTCAGCAGATAAAAATTAAAACTCCTCAGTCTTGTTGCACACTGTCTACAAAACAAAGAACCCCTCTGGCTCTGCAATTCCTTACTCACTCCTTGGCCAACTTATTTCTCAAGCATACCAAAGCACCTCAAGCAAAGACTACTGTCTGAATAGTCTAAAAAGTGTTCATTACCTCAACAGGGAGGTGGTACAGAAATATTAAAATCCAGCAACACTTTCTCAGGGAAGTCATTTCCTTCCTCCACTTGCAACAGAGTTGCTACGAAAGCCTAGCAGTTTTTCTCTGTTTATTTTTTAAGAAATTATACTTTTGCTTGGTGAGTTCATGTATGTATATACAGTCACTTCTAACCTCATGTCCTGTTCATGCATCCATAAAAAACAAAATCTTAACTCACTTGAGGTCCACCCATGCAAAAAGGATCTCCTACGGCTTTATAAATGTGGATATAAAGGGAGTTCTTTACAGCTCCCAAGTTAGATACCCAGTTTACCTGGAAACAGTTTAAAGCAGCAACCAAGCTTAGATGTTCTGAGCCATCCTGTGAAGATCCTCTTCTCTCCACTGACAATCGAGCCACAGTTTCAGAATTGTTTATTTCCCTGAGGAGAGGGACTTGGGGATGTTGGTGGATGAGAAGCTCAACATGAGCCGCAACGTGCGCTGGCAGCCCAGAAAGCCCCCCGCATCCTGGGCTGCATCCCCAGCAGCGTGGGCAGCAGGGCCAGGGAGGGGATTCTGCCCCTCTGCTGCGCTCTGGGGAGACCCCCCTGCAGTGCTGCCTCCAGCGCTGGGGCCTCAGCACAGCAGAGACATGGACCTGCTGGAGCGGGGCCAGAGGAGGCCACCCAGATGATGGCAGGGCTGGAGCCCCTCTGCTGGGAGGCCAGGCTGGGAGAGTTGTGGGTGTTCAGCCCGGAGAAGAGAAGGCTCCAGGGAGAGCCCCTTTAAGCCCCTTCCAGTGTCTGAAAGGGGCCTGTAGGAAAGCTGGGAAGGGACTCTGGATCAGGGAGGGGAGCCAGAGGACGAGGGGGAACAGTTTTCCACTGAAAGAGGGGAGATTTAGATGAGGTATTGGGAAGAAATTGTTGCCTGTGAGGGTGGTGAGACCCTGGCCCAGGTTGCCCAGAGAAGCTGTGGCTGCCCCATCCCTGGAGGTGTTCAAGGCCAGGTTGGACGGGACTTTGAGCAACCTGGTCTAGTGGGAGGTGTCCCTGCCCATGGCAGGGGGGTGGGACTAGATGATCTTTAAGGTCCCTTGCAACTCTAATAATTCTATGATTCTATTTGGCAGCAGCTGGCTAGAGCTGTGCCCCACTTCCCCAAGACAGATCACTCCCAGTCCCACATCAATCATATAGGCACTGCTGGGTTTGCAGCTTTGTGATTTACCACGAGGCTGGACTTACCACAAGACTCTGTACCTACAAGAAAGCCAGAAGCCAACTCAGAATATCAGCTGGAGTCAAAGGGCCAACACAGTCTGAGGGCTTATTTCTTTAGGCAGACTTGCAGTGCCCATTCCTGGTGAGGAACAGTATATACCTCCATGGAAGGCTACGGTCGCACTGTACTGCTTGAAACTGCACAGAGTCACATCCTTTTTATCAGATTAACTGGTACTGGAAGCTGCAGTGGGCTGATTAAGACAAAATATTATATGAAGAAAATTCAAAATTACATCAAGAGGAGGATGTCAGATTGATGAGCCCTTCAGTGCTGCACAGTTCAGACTGTACAGGTCAGCGTATCACTGTCACTGGAAAGACAGCATTGGACATAGAAGCAGAGCTCAACTTTAGCACAAAGTAAAGAAATGACTGGACAAAAGGGGAAAAAAATGTGTTCGCAGTTTGGTGGACCAAAGCCTATATAGATAGATGCTGCACTGGTTTAATCAAAGGTCATGCTCAGAAAGACTTTTCAAGAAATATCCTGGCTGAAGGTCTTTTTCCCCATTAGGGAATCACTGTACAAAATCTAGAATTAACTCATGATTTGCACAAGGAGGAAAAATTTCAAGGCTACCATAATCACATTCAAAATAAGGACTCGGAGAAACCAGATCTCAGGTTACCACCTAACACAGTGCCCACAGCATAAAACAAGTGAAATATTGTCAGTGTCCCCATGTAGCACGGCCTCTGTTGATGGAAGTAGTGAGGCAGAAGGGCTGAACCCTCATGTACACAGAGAAATAAATTCAACCTTGAGTGTTTATTCCAAGTGTCATTGACCATCTCAAAACAGTACTGCAGTGACACAGTACAACAGCTAAACACAAGAAGCACAAAAAGTGCAAGGTCTGATTCATCTTGAACCCAGTTTTCTTGCCTCTAGAATACTTAGGAAGTGCAACTTGAGTAACTCCCACATACCTCCATTTACTAAGCATTTAACATGAATTTTATGTTAAAAATATAAACCTTTATTTATCTGCTGGAAAAAAACCCCCACAAATTGTTAGGGCGGGTTTTCTCACACTGCTCGATCGGTGTGCTTGACACTGGCTTGAGAGTCACTTCATTTTTGCATGCACTTAAAATTACTTAGTCACACGGTCTATGTTGTAAATAGTTTCCCCAAACCGCAGAGCAAAGGACAGGCTACTCAAAAAGCAATTTCAGGTCCAATAAAATTAGCTGGACATCTGCAGCAGAAAAAAATATGGAATAACCACATCCTGAACCACCTGACGTACATACAAGCACAGCACAATTTGAATGGACAACCTGCAAACAACAACCTTCTTCCATAATGGGCTGTGTCCTTCCGTGCTGACAACCAGGGCACTAGAGCAAAAGAAAAGCAATTCTTCTCCCAACTTGTTTGTGATTTTATCTTGATAAAACCCACCTGGAAAGAGCAGCATAGCACTTTTTGTCTGGTCTTTGAATGACAAGAAAAAAAACCCTAAAGAAAACCAGCAGAAGCGTTTGCTGCCCTCCAGAGGAAAACCAAACGAAATTACAGCTTTAAAATACAAAGGTAGACATGACGCGAGGCAAGGGCTAGTCCTACTCAGTTTTAAAACCTCTTTTTTAGTAGATGACAATGGTCTCAAGGAAAATCCACTGCAGTGAATGATGACAAGGTAGCAAACTAAAACTGCCAGTAGGGATGCTCACCTAGTTTTAACAGCTCCAAAACAACAAACCTCTCATTTTTCTTCTGTTCCATACTGCAAAACGCACCGAAAAGTTATGTATTTAACAACCCAAAGCACACGCAAATAAATCAGCCTCTGATTTTCAGTTCATAAACTGTAAAATGAGAAGAAGAGTGTCTCCTTGTCACACCGCAATACTGCAAGGGTAACTGCGTTTGAGACTGGAAGGGGCTCGGAGCTCCTGAGTACTGACGCTCTCGGGGGTGAGTCATCCCTTACGGGAGCTGACGTCTGGCTTTCCTCCAAGCCAGGATCAGTTCCCCTTCCCAGCTAAAGGAAATAAATCCCATGGCAATGTGATTCGTCACAACTCCAAATCAAGGTGATGAGGCATAAAAGGTAGAAGTCCAGATGGAATGCCAAGAAATTAGAAGCAGCTTAGCATTTCCGACATGAGAAAACAGATAAACCATGGTCCTATCTTCTGCTGGTGCTATGCAGTACACAGAGCAATGCTGCAAGTTGAGCTATAAATATTCTGTGCCTAAACACGTATTTGGACAAACATTGCTTTTCAAAAAAAAAAAAAAAAAAAAAAAAAAAAAAAAAAAAAAAAGAGGCCTGAATTTTTGTCTTCAGTATTTCCTGTTCTTACATCAGTTGAAGAACACTTTTAAATAATTACATTAAAGAAAACCAACACATGCTTACCTGACGGCCTCTGCGACATTATTGGAAGTGTGACCTGATAAAGCATCATGAAGGTTTCTGATGAAGTAATCTCTGTACTCTTCAGGCAGGGCCATGAATGTTCCACCCATCACAATGAACTCTACCTTATCCACACTGTGGCCCAACTGCTTCAGCTGTAAAATTAAAAGTACCAGGGAAAAATTACCAATCAGGGACTTATCTAAAAGACTGCTCTGAAAACCCTGACATTCTTACACTGCATTTCCTTCTCTAGTTGTCATATCTTTTATGAATGACAAACCATTAATACTTTTGTACAGATTTCTTATAATTCCCCCCACCAAAACCTCAAAAACTGTTTTTTTACTGCAAGAACACAGTACAGATATTGAGCCCAGCATAACACATTTTCTTGAGAAAGCAGAATTATTTGAGCCTAGCATCTTGCTGACGGGAGTTACACTCGTTCCAGTTTGAAGCTAGCTTAGATATGGCCAGTAGGAAAAGTTTCCTTGCATCTGCTTCAATCCACGTAGAACTAACTTTCCTTAAAAACTTGTGGGAGAAAAGGACTATACTGAATCCATGGAGAATTTTCCAATGGATTTGGAGATAAACAGGAAACCAGTCAGAGCAGACCAGGACTGAGAAACTCTTCAGATTTAATTCTCCAGTGGTGACCCCCCAAAAAATCATTTTGGTAGGAAAGACATTATTTCAGTACTAAATTCTCCACGTAAGTAATTATCAAGAAGTAGCAACTGCAACAAAAGTTCAGTACAATTTTGTTGTAATAGAGTCTCCTATCAGTAATCAGGTATTGTTTAGAACAGATGACATCTTATAAGAGGTTCAAAACTTGTCATTTATCTAATGGAAATGACTGTTAAGACAACTAAAAGGTCTAAAAATAATACTTCTATGGGGATCAAGTCAGGCTAACATAGAATTACAGAATCATGAAATGCTGAGGTTGGAGGGGACCTCTGGAGATCACCTAGTCCAACCTCTCTTCTCAAAGCAGCATCAGCTACAGCAGTTTGTTTGGTGCTGGGTCCAGACAGGCTTTCAGTATCTCACAGGATGGAGACTGCACAACCTCTCTGGGCAACCTGGTCCAGTGCTCGGTCACCCTCACAACTAAAGACCGTTTCCTGATGTTCAAATGGAATTCCTCATGTTTTAATCTGTGCCCATTGCATCCTGTCCTGTCCTGTCACTGGGCACGACTCAGAAGAGCCTGGCTCCACCTTCTTAGTGTCTCCCACCAAGTATTTATATACATCGGTAAGATTCCCCCAAGCCTTCTCTTCCCCAGTCTAAATAGTCTTGGCTCTCTCAGCGTCTCCTCAGATGCTCCAGTCCCTTCACATCTTAGTGGCCTTTTGCTAGGCTTGCTTAGAAATGTTCATGTTTGTCGTCTTCTGGGGAGCACAGAACTGGGACACAGCTCTCCAGATGGGGCCTCACCACTGCTGAGGCCAAAGGAAGGATCCCCTCCCTTGACCTGCTGGCAACACTCACCCTAATGCAGCCCAGGAGGCTGCCGGCCTTCTTTGCCTCAAGGTCACAATGCTGCTCATGGTCAACTTGGTGTCCACTAGGACCCCCAGGTCTTTTCCTGTCAAGCTGGTCAACCCCCAGCATGTACTGGTGCCTGGGGTTGTTCCTCCCCAGAGGCAGGACTTGGCATTTCCCTTTGTTGAACTTCAAGAGGTTCCTGCCAGCCTACTTCTCCAGCCTCGTCCAGGTCTCTCTGAATGGCAGCACAATCCTCTGGTCTATCATCCGCTCCTCCCAATTCTGTATCATCTACAAACTTGCTGATAGCATGCTCCATCCCAACATCCAGGTTATTAACAGAGAGGGTAAACGCTACTGGCCCCCAGTATTGACAGCTGGGTTCTATCACTGGAGACTGGTCTCCAGCTGGACTTAGTGCTGTTGAGCACAACCTTTTCAGCCCACTAGTTCAGGCGATTAAAAGGATTATCATTATTTTCATCACAACCACAATGCATTCCCCGTCACTGTAATAATTTACCTGTTCCACTCTATGTCTTGTCTGAAGATAGGGGTCATATCTAGCCCGAATGGCCCTCATGGATGTTGGCTACAAAACACAAGGAGATCCATTTTGTAAATTAAAAAAAAAAAAAACAAACTCCACCACAGTGAAAAAGAACAAAAGACAACTTTTAGCACTGACATGCTAAAGTCTTCAAATCCTAACGGACCCTATGGTCTTCAAACTCACAACCAGAGAATCCATCCAATTGTAAATTTGGATTTGGCTCCTTAACATTTTTTTTATCCTTAAATGGTAATATAAAGGGAACGAAACAATCTTTCGACTTTTTAGTGCAATACAAAAGGATGGATAAAGAATCTCAAAAAATATTGCAAAAAAAAAAATCACAAACAAAATGTTTTTCAAAATACAAGTGTTTCTGTCCTGTTCATTTCAGTTTTTCTTCACTTGCACAGCAATTAGCCAAGGACTGTCCTCCAGAATTCAGTCTAAAATTCAAACAGTCTTTCATCCAAACATATTCTTTCAATTGAAATCCCTAATAACTTACTTTTTATATTACTAGCTGATGTAAGCCTATTAATAATACCCTAAGATAAGGTTTTCAAGTATCTTGTGTATCCTGGATTTGTTTGGTATCTGTTATATTAAAAGCTCTAAAGGACGAGGACTCTTTAAATGATGCATAACTCCCACATGCTGTTAGTATTAAACAAATGAACACAACATATCCAAAACAACATGAATTATAAAGTAATATAAATATACACAGGGTTTTCCTACTTTGCACTAATGGGACAAGTTTCAAGCCACTGAAAAATGGGTAACAGACAAAATCTATACTAAAAGGATGCTGCACCACTGTTTACCAAATCAATCCCATTTGTATTTTACCTCATTTTACTACTTCATATCTGTACAACAGCTATGAGTCGTTTTGTGAAAATCAGTCACAGTAATTTAGTCACAACAAGACCTTCTGCTACTAAACTTTCGGCAGACAACAAGAGATTGCTATTTTGGTTATATATATTTGGTGAGGTATCACTGCAGATACAGACATATTAGGGCACAGATGTAATTTCAGAGGCACTAACAGCTAAATAATGGGCTTTTTTCCCAAAAGGCTGACCTTTGTTAATCCACAGGGTCCTGTAGCTTGGACAGGACTGAAAGCAGGTCCAGTTAGGGCAGGAGGCAGGATGCTCAGGGCTGTGTCCAGTCAGTGTCTGACCATGTTTAAGGATAGAGATCCCAAAACCTCTCTATATCCCTACTCCAGTGTTTGGCGACTGACATGTTGAAATATTCTTTTCTTATATTAAGGCATAATTTTCAACATTCCAACTCATGTTTGTTGCTTCTCATCCTTCTACTGGGCAGCTCTGAGGCTGCCTTTTCTGTTCCTTTCCCTTAAACCCACATCGAGCCACAAGTAAAACTGTATGTTTCTGTGAGACTGTTTAGTTAGGAACATTTTGATGCAGATTGATAACTGCTAGCATTCATTTCAATAAACTGCATGCAGCAGTGTCCCATGGGAGACAGCAATGTCACCTTCAACTGCTCTTACTTACTCATCGCTTTCCACAGCTGGAAATTCAGATTAACTGCTGGTCCCACCCTAGCAAGTCATGAGGTGCAGCCACGACGCTGCACTTGCCCTGCTCAGACTCACAGGCTGCTCGCTCCTGCTCTACAGCGTATTACACATATAACAGTATTAACGGCAGCAAGGTGAGGAGAAAGAAACAACTGCTATAATAATTGAGACGAATTTCTAGTCCTGTAGTTGAGCTGCTTTAGATCTTGAAGTTTATGAAGTCTGGTTTTGTTTTTCGTTCTTGCAACATGGGTGAGTTTGTAGAAATAAAGAGCCGCCTAAGCCAAGTTTATAGAGAGTGCAGGCAACACGTTATGGCAGACCAAAGTAATACCTCATATCCAGTGTAAGACTGCGTTGAATATTCAAAATCAGAATCGGGTCCACCTGGGCAGTATCTGCAAATATAAAAAGACAGAAAACAGGCATCAAGCTCATACAATTGCAACGACTTCATCTGTCTGGCTGAGGTACAGGTACACAAGAGGGTGCAGGATGAGCAGACGCTGCTCTAACTACCCCATCTGTCATCAGAAACGCAGGGGAACACAAATTCGAGACAGCCTGACCACAACAACATGCCAACCCCTCTCCTGGTATTCGGGAGCTCTCCTATAGGCAAAACCAAATCCACAAAAGGAAGGCTGTATTAGCTCAAGCACTACCGTATCTTAATGCTGCAATAGAGCTTCCAGACTAAAGCCAGCTCACGACCGCTCAGCTCAGAGCATGGGATGAACGAATGAATTCCTGTTTTTCTGCATCACTCGATGTAAATAATAGGTACAGACCCAAATGAACGTGCTGGAGAGAGTGGTTCTGTGATATCCAGTAACACTGAGAGGAACTGAGCCTACGTATGTTTACAAACCCTAAGCATACAGTGCAGAACAGTTGTGTCATTTAATTTTAATGTTAATGGGATGTCAAAAAACAGTTCAGACCTGTCAAATGACTACCTCCACATAAAATAACTTGATCAGACTCAGTAGAAGCAAACTGTACTGTGAATGTATTTCTGGAACATGGCATTATCTTAGGGATCTGCCATATAGTTTTGGAGTAATAGTTACACACAGATTATCAGTTTTAAAAAGTAATTTTACAATCATAAAAAATTTAAATATTTTCCACCAGTCTATCAAAAACATTGTCTCATTTGATGTAAAATATGATTTTTGTTTGGCATGGAAAGACATAAAATAGAGACATCATGCTGTTATGCAATCTACATTCCTTTTCCAGAAATTTATAGAGTTTAAATATCTTGACGGTAAGAAAGCTAATTTACATTTGTTTTCTGAACTTAGGAATGTGCTATTTAATGAATACAGCATTCTAAGACTATTTCAAAAGAATACAGTCCATCTACTCCAGATAACCGTATGGCAGTTTGGTATTAAATGACAGTTTCTGCATCTAGAGGCTTGTTGGAAACTCTTATTCTTTGACACAGCAAGCCAGACTTGTGGCTATCCCAGCATGACTGCTAGCCAGGAGAGGAACGCTACACAGCAGACAGTAACTAAAAGGAATATAGATTTATTCTGAAGGGTCTTTAGCTTTCTTTTGAGGTCTGTGGGATTGATGACCAACCTACAGCCATTCTGTGCTCAAAGACGACCTGAGATAGGAGGGCTGACAACCCCTTCAGTGTTAGCTGCAGGCGCTGAGCACCTCCAACAGACAAGGTAACAGAGCAGTCGGCGTACTGGTACTTACGGTGCAGATCTCAAAAGCGCGGACTAAGATAATGCCATCTCTATCAAATCAGATACATTCGGTTCACAGTATAATTGATTAGTTTCCTCACTGCCTGCCCTGCAAACTCAACCCAAGTCATCTGTCACCATTATAAAATTAATTACCAAATTACCGTGGCCAAATTAATTTGCCGGCAAAAGTTGTGCAATCCAATGGAAGACATTTGATATATGTAATTACCTGGAACATCTCAAACAGAATAGCTGCTCACGCAAAAACAAGAACACTCTCTGTTAGGCAGCTGGTAGTGAAACTCACTGATGTTTCAGGAGTGCCAAGGCAGGATAGAGAAGCAATGTTTTCAAATAGATGAACCGACACGGGTGGAAAAAAAACAGATGAGATTTCAGGTGCACAGACTCTTAAATCAAACAGAGGCAATGCACTTCAAGGTAAACCCAGCTTGGGTTTCTCAATTCAGATACAAGTCAGAAGCTATTCCCTTAACGCCACAAGCTCTTGGCAGCTGGAGGCCTTCCCCTCCATCTGTGTTCTCGTTTGCTGCCAGAGCCAGGCAGAGCCAGACTGTCACACTGAGCAAGTCTTTGCAGACAACACCTGCACCTCCTCAGGTGGGTCTCAGTTCAGCAGTTTTCAAACTTTTCAGATTGAACCCTGTTTCTTTTCTGTAATAGTCTTTTCCAATCTGCTTGGGTACCCAGTCATACGCACAACACACCTGCACACCCTAACACAGTAGCACAACTTACATTCGATCATGAATATATTCTCCTTGTTACTCACAAAAGTATGTATCTACTACAGGTAAGCAGGCTCTGGCCCATGAAAGAAAAAGGTGTCCTTGAAGAAAAACTAAAAACAAGTAGACTTTTTAAACTGTAATGTGCAGGTATCAGCAATCTGCAACTTTGCGCTTGCGCAGAAAGGAAGCCTGTCCCCAATACAACGCTACTCCAATACTAAATTTATCCATAAATACTGGAAAACAGTCCTTTTAGGTCACCAAAGCTGTCATACTTACACACATATGTTGCCTGTAAAGTTAATGTGTGGGCACCTGTGTGGTTTACACATCACAGCCACGACAGCAATCTGTAAGAAGCAAAGTTACAGAGGAGAAAAATTACAGTAATTGCTTCTGAAGTTACTAAAATAAAGTGCATCTCGGAAGGCTATGTATACATGTGCATCTGCGAGAGACTATTTAAAGATGTCTTCCACTTAGCCTGCCACCTAGAATATCTGTGCGTTAACTCTTGAAGGGGATAACAAATATATCAAGAAATAGGAATCCTATTATTTAATATCTTCACAATTCAGAATAAACTGGCAGCATATTATGAAGAACCAGGTGTCTTATACTAAATCTGATTAACCACCCTGCTGAAAAGACACAGACTGACATTCAGGTAGTCACTAGGACCATCTAACAGCCATCCAAACCAGTGCAAGGGTGAGAGCGTGCCACCAGGCATACCAACCACCAGCTGGAAGAAGAAAATGGGGGAGAGAGGAAGAGAAACAAAAATATATAAACCAAAGATAATAAAAATAGCTTCCTCCCTCCCCTTAACCGAGCAAAGCCTTTTTGTCCCAGGCTGAGATCTCAGACAGCTTTTCAGGCGTTAAACGCAAGCACAACGCAAGATGCTATGTTCTTTTTTAAGAAGGACCAGAGGGGAGCAGAGACAGACACACTAAGATGTTCTAGTGTCCGCTAATTTGGGGCACCCAACTTGGAATACCTCATTTCCAGTTTTCAGAAATCCTGGTTGGAATGAGTTTAATGAAATATTCCATAGCCAGAAAGAAGAAATTAAAGAAATTAAGGGGTTGTGGGGGGGTGGCAGTTTTTTGCAGTTTT
>VYXH01012235.1:74535-112791 GCA_013397275.1 Burhinus bistriatus | reverse complement strand
CTCCCTGTGGGGAGAGGCTGAGGGAAAGGGCTGGTTCAGCTGGGAGAGGAAGGGTTTGGGGGGCCCTGACAGCAGCCCCCAGCACCTCCGAGGAGACGTAACGTCTTCACAGCGGTGTGTGGGGGGAGGACGGGAGGTAATGGGCGTAAGGCTTAAGGAGAGAGTTCAAATTGGGTGTAAGGAGAAACTTTTCCATCGCCAGGCCAGCCAAGTGTTGGAGTGAGTTGCCCATAGGGGTTGTGTCATCTTCTTTGGAGGATTCGAAGACCCAGAAGGATAAAGCCCTGAGCAGCCTGGACTGATCCCAGAGCTGACCCTGCTCTAAGCGGGAGGTTGGACCAGAGACCTGCTGGCGTCCCTTCCAGCCCTAATTCTCCTACGGGCCTATGAAATGAGCTCGAGATCCTTCCATGAATCTCCAGTGACTTCTGGAGCCCACATGAGCTTCAACATCTACAACTTCCCCAGGCAGGGAATTCCATGGCTGAATTACATCTCGTGTGGGGAACTACCTGCTTTTGTTTGTTGCTGTTAGCCAAAGCCTTGCTGCTGCCACCAGCTTCTGCCTGTCCTTGCTGGTGGCATCCTGGTCAACCAGTAGATTCTGGTGGATCTCTGTGAGTAAGGTGAACCTAGCAGTGAGCAGAGGGGAGAGGCTTCCTGGACGAGAAAACAGGATTGAAGAGGTGGAGAAAACAGGCAGATTGGAAAAGCAGGCCGCCAGAAAGAAAAAACAAACAAACAAACAAACCACCAAACAACAGGAAAAAATGAAGAGAGATACTGGCGATGGCCAAGTGACCCCGCCCTTGTGATTCGTGGGCTGGTGAAACTCTTTTCTTTGAAAACCTCCTGATCTGGGAGTGGACCTGAAGTTTTTTGGCATCATGCTCGTGAGCGGTGTGTGCCTGGGGAGTGAAGGGTCAGCAGGGTTTGCAGGGACAGAAGAGGGCACATGGAAGGAGCCGCAGGTCGGCTGTTCCTGCTGCGTGGGTTGGTTTATGAAGCAACCAGAGTCTGCTCTGGTGCCTGAGGTCAGCACGCACAGCCTGGCAGGCAGCTTGGACGAGGGTCTGTGTGCACGTGTTGTGAGACCATCCTGCCTTCCCTACCTTGCTGGGTGGGTTTGGCAGCATCCTGCCTACACAAAGCAAGATCCCAGGATGGAAGAGGTTGAAAATACGGTTTAGACCATCTGCTCCCGTTGCTACCTCTCTCCTGCCTTCAGGGCTTTTTGGAGAGCTGAATTCAGTTTCCTTCCTACAGGATGTGCTGGGAGTGCCCTGCAATGTCTGGATCTGTCTCTACCTGTGCTTTTACCTCCCCGGGGGTCTCCCAAGCATCCTGTGCCAATCAGCCATTTTCCCGTGGTTTGGAGAGTGGCTGTGATCAGGATACGGGCTGTGCAAACAGCTACAAAGCACCTATCCAGACACACATCTTCTGCCATCACCATTCGCAAACCTATTGCAGCAGCTGCTGTGCAGCAAGGGAGATTTCAGATGCGGCCACACAGTCAGGTGTTGTCTGTGTGCGTAGTCGTGCCCTGCTTTGGGCTGGCTGGAGTATGAAAGCAATTCCTTCCCCTGAATTATTTGGTGGTGCACATACTACACAGCATCTATCTGGAGGATGTCTTTATGTGCTGTTGGCGATGGCACAGAGCACAGGACAGGTCGGATGCCCATGCTAGACACACAGTAAGGTGTCTAAGAGCATGCCAGCAGGGACAGGGTGACTGATTTCAAACTAATTCCCATATCTCCCTCCCTCCCCTTAATCCACACCCCCCTAAACGCAACCCTACACACCGTGTCACTGCCTCCTCATCTCCTCAGCCCTTCGTTACGTGAGCTGAGCTGCGCTCTCTATTCGTTATCAGCTTCATCCACCTATTACAGCAACTTTTTATCTTGCGCTTAGCTACTATCATTAGCTGCTTTCCCTTTACCGCAAGGTCTCCATGCTCTTTGGTAACCATCCTTTAACCTATTATAACCCCAATGCTGCTGCTGAGACGTCGCTCTCTGAATGCATGTCCTACTGCCCTGGGAACAGCTCACATTCAGTCATCTTCTATCTCACCATAGAAGTTGGATGTTTCAAAAAATCCTCAGTTTTATCCAACTGTGCTCCCATAAACTTCAGTTCATATTCCTTTTTCCAAGTTTCTGTTTCTTTAGCTCAGAAGAGCAATAATGAGGAAAACTTCATTTTGGCTACAAAGCCAAACTTCAGTACCAAACTCTGCCATTGCTCCCGGCAAGGAACACCAGGTAAATGCAGGTGGAGTTTTGGGCAGAAACGGATGGTAGAGCTTGGGTATGAAGGCGGCTGGCATGTTTGGGTTTGTTCCCCACATCTGAGCAGGGCTGTAGCCTAGGGCTCGCATTCTGATCTTGCTTGTACTGGTGGAATTCAGATGCGGCAATGCTGATTCATTGGCCTCTGGGGTTTAAAAGGTATTTTCAGTTCTTTAATCAAAGGCCGGGGCTAATGAGAGTTGTGCAGGATCTGGAAATGCCAAGCAGTGCAGGGAAATGCACATCTACAAGGAAGGGCGCAGGCACAACAACCTTCCTCTGTACTTGTTTAGCAATTTCTTATCAGCATATCTGGAAGTGCACTATAAAGGTGGGTAAATAACCATCTGCCTCTGCAGATCAGCAGCCCGGGGCGCAGACAGTGATACGGCTTGCCTGAGGCCAGCCAGTAGCTCAGTGGCAGAGGCAGGTGATGGAGACTCTGTCTCTCTGTATCTTTTCTCCCCATTTCAGATTCTGACCCGTTTTGCGACCTCAGGAATGATTGTAAAGTATGTTGTAAGTACATACATTTTTATTCTAATAAGTTAATTGGTAGGAGTTACATCAAGGCGTTATGTTGGGCTGCAGCTTTGCCACTGGAGCTCGAACAGGTGCTGGTCGTATCCCGGCGTTCCACTGGGAGCTCTGGGCTAGGGTCTTTGCTGCTGCTTTGGAGGGCAGGTTCCCAGCTGACTGGTGAGTGGCCCAGCTGGGACGAACTGATGGTTTTGGAACAGACTCAAGATCTGCAGAAAGTGATAACTAGGAAGAGAAGGCAGTAAGTATCACATCATCCCAACAGCTTCAGAGGGACTGAAAACATTGGAGTCCATTGAAAACTTCTATCAATTCTATACATTCTATAAATTATATTCCCAAGTGATATCCCTAAATTATATTCCTAAGTGATACAAGCATAATCTGCGTTATTTGCAGTGACCTGTGCTCTGGTATAAGTTTACCTTAAGGACAAAAGGACCCACTTAGAAACTGATGCTAGTAAAGCCAAACCCACATTAATTGATTCTCCACATCAATTCATAGGTTGAGGCACAAATTCTCCCCCGTGCATATGGCTGTCACTGATCCCAGTCTTGCTTGCTGTTTGAAGTCTCTCAGAGTAAAGGACGAAGTTTATTTTAACATACTGTTCAATGAATGTTTTGCTAAACAGGATAAATATTAAGCAAAAAAAATATCTTAGCAACACAGTGATTGTTTATTCCTTGAGAAAGATCCCAAATATTCAAAATGCACAGGGGTTTTTTTTGACCAATACAAGTTATTTGGTATGAATAGCGAACAAACATTAACCAAACCAAACATTTACACAGCAACTCGTTAAAAAGCAATGTGGGCAGATAGTCTTATGTGAAACTCGGGTCCCTAGTAAAATGGTTGTGCAGAAAAGTCAATGCTGTTCTGTAATTCCTGCCTGCCTGCTTCCCCCCTCCATTATTTGAATTGGCAGCAGTGGCAGATATATGGTGCTTCATGCCTAATTGTCTAGTTATAAATAAGCAATCCAGCAACTGCTGAATATCAACCTAAAGAAAGGCCAGGGATTATACAAATGCCAAAAGTGGTCCAGGTTCCTAGCAGTACTTGACGTGCAACAGAGATGGTGTGATAAAAGCAGCTGCAGGTTTTTTGTCCTAGTGAGAAAAGCACAATACCATAGAAGCAGTAGTAGTTGCAGCACAGATGTGACTATTCCTTGCTTTTTATCTCCTGTGGTGGTGATGGTTCTGTTTTAGAGCTCACAGGGACAGATAGGCAGAGACTACTAAAGCCAGGCTATACTTTTAAAATTAGGGTGACATATATAAGCTGAGTTTGAATATGCAAACATTATATTGAGTTATTTTGACTCTTAGGAATTGTCTCATGAAGTTCAACAGGGTTTCTTGTATGAATAAATAAAATTCAAAATAAGGTTTGCAGAATATAAACATACATGGGACAGGACCATGTCTCAGTGCTGAGAGCCCTGAGTCTTCATGTGGGCTATACCCACACAGTACATAAATGCAATCCATACTCAAAACGTCAATTCCCTGTCAATATGTCCCAGGAAAATTTATTCATGACTTCAAATGCTGCAATCTTATTACCTTAGGATAGAGGCAGTGAGGCAAGAATGATTGATCCTGTCGAAAAGATGTTATTTAGTAAGTACTAAAAATAAGCCAGTAATTCAGGAACAGCTGTGAGGGTGGAGCAGTCTCTCGAACAGAAACAAGCAGAGAGCCTGAAAGGCAAAACCAGCCCCTGAGTGCTGACATTGCCGTCATTTGCAAAGCTGTCAAAAGCATCGATCACATTTTACTGTCCTAATAAAGTACCTGGGAATTTTGACATTTGAGCATGAGGCTGCCTATTTTGCTGAGACGCTGCAGAAGACTCCTCACTGGAAGTCCTCGAGGACTTGTGTAAAGGACAGTGATGTGGCAGCAGTGACACCTGCGAAGGGACCTGTAGGGCCAGAGCTCAGAAATCACAGCAGGGTGGCGCAGCTCCCTGTCAGAGTGAACAGGAGGGATGATATAGTGGCCCAAACCAGAGATCTGGTTTCCATGCCCAGGCTCATAAAAGCTTGGAGAAGTCACGAAACCCGTTGCATTCTTCACTTCTCTTTATCTAACACTGGGACAGCAGCTGCTGAAGGCAATGTGAGCATCAAGGGGGTATAGACAAGCCGTCAAGCCTTGATCCAGCAAAGTGCTTAAAGAGATGGTTAACACTGAAACTATACCTATCCTTAAAGTAAGGCATTTCCCTGGATAAAGACAGAGCAGGTATTCCCTCCCCGCTGTAGGGACAAGGGGGTTGCATGTGCATCCCTAAGAAAGAATGCAGCCCTTCATTCAGAGAGCTAATTAACTTAATTTATTGTAATTTACTATTTGTTGTAATTTAGCTAATTTACTTTAATTTATTCTAAATTAAGTGTGAGCCTGGTCACAATTTATGCCACTGTTTCCATGATTACTAATAAACTCCAAAGCCTCACAAGTTTACTAGGAGGAGAACTGATTCACCGCATGCAAACACGGAGCCTGTGGATGTAAATCCAGGACTCAGGTCATCACCTTAATTATGTGTTTCTTCTATTTTGGTGTGCTGCTGTTCAGCCTCCTGAGCGTGGAGCCCCATATAATAGCCCTTTTCACATCTTCATTGTTGGCTGTAATATACCTTATTCTCACTTACTTTCTGCACTTGGATCATTGATCTATTTAAGAGCTTCATTTTAATTTGACTTGATGTTTGCTTGCTTGGGGCACTTATTCTTTCATCACAGTCTATTCTTCTTCTAAGGATTTACTAAAAGATTGGAGCATTAAGCCTCTTTATTTGGACTTGATTAAATAAGAGTCTTTTCACAGGTCTTCATTTCAACAAGATTTCCCAATGCTACCTTAATAATAAATGGAAATTAATTTTGGATTATTCCTCACGAGTTATATATATATTCCTTTTCTATGCATGAGCCTACCCTAACCTAACCTTTACTGCCATGTAGTGTTGTAGTCATTAATGGCCAGCATAACAGCAGGCTTATACATCAGAGAATAAGAAACACAGCTCTTCTACTGAAATTTAGACAACTCTAAACTCAAGAGAAATACAAGCCTATTTTCAATGTAAAGGTCTAGGAAAGAGTGACACAGCAACACAGGCTACCCCAGATTTTTAACACAAATAGAAGCCAGTGCTACTGAGACTGCGTAGCGCAAAGGCATGGAGCTCGTTCTGGGCTCCTGTCACCAAGGTGTAACCCCGTGGCGTTACTCCTGGGTCAGGCTGTCCTAAGGGAGGCTGGAGGACCTGTCAGGCCTCGGCAGCAGGCAGTGGCTTTAAGACTCTTCCCAGGGCTTTTTGTGGGGCGAGAATTCAGTACCCACTAACTCTGCGTGCTCCCCCAGACAGCTGTCTACAAGCATTTCATGTCAGCTAAACACTTTCTCGTGACTACTCGCTACAGGAATAATAATGTCGCTTTTAAACTGTAAGCAGCCAACAGAAGGTGACACACACACATACACGCTGTACAACCCTGCACTGCTGCAATTTGTAGCAAAAAACTCCCACTGATGTCATGCCGGAGGGTTTGGACTTCATGGTGGGAGTCAGACTAGGTGCTTGTGCCTTCCTGAGTGGGGCTTGCAGGTTAAGTGACTTCGAAGAACACGTAACTTTTTTTTACCCTGAACTTTTCCTTCTGGACTGACAATAAAACAGCTTTAAATTTGAAATGGGAAGCCGTGGTGGAATGAAACCGCGTAAGGGCGCTCTGATCTAAGGGCTACAGAGGAAGCCATTGGAGAATGGAAATTGTAAGACACAGGCTAAATAACTTTAATTATATTTTCTGTTCTTTAACACTGACTGAATGTATTTCCTTGCAAACAGGCTGTATTTGGGTCAGGAGAATGCCTCCCAATCTCGGGAGACAATGCCTCTCTTTTATGTAAACCTTCTTTAGCTCAACTCACATGTGTTCCCTGGCTTTCATCGCTTAGGAAACACGCTTCCAGGTCTGCAAAGCCCCCGATACGCTTGTGAGCACGTCCTTCTTCTGGCAGTTATTTATTGCCATATCTACAAAAGCTTAGACCCATGATGCTTTCTGGAAGCCTGACTTCCCCAGACTCCTTTCATGTGAGGATGCCCTATTTTACCAGCGATGAGCACAATGAATCCTCAGTATTAAGACCTTGGGGCTGCTTGCTCAGGCTCAGCGCAATGAACAGAGAATAAACTAACATCAAACTGCAATGATCAAAAGTTGCGAGCACAGAAATGAAGCTTTGGGAAGAGATGCAAGCGGCCTAGGAGAATTGATCCAGTGCTTCATAAAGGGACTGTTGGGATACTGGGCAGTAAGCAACAGGAGGGAGGAGCAGATAACAAGGTCACTGCCTGCATACAGACAGTTGTTGTCCTTTTCCCACCGAAGGCAGAGGGACTACGTCTAGGCTGCAATGAGAGATTGCCCCCGGAGCAGCCAGGCATGGGGGGCTTTGTGTCCGCCTTCTGCCCAGGAATCTCCCTCGGGGATGGGCAGCACACGTGCTTGGCAGCCTACTTAGAACAGCAGCAAAAAGCTTCACAGTTACCTAAGTTAAGCAAAAGCTCTGAGCTAAAATGTTCCTGATGTACCTGACACTGGGCCCCAGTTGATATAATTACAAGCCGGTGATACTTGCCGGTGATTTTGCCTTCTGGAGCTTATTAGATCCACGACTCTCGCTCTTTTTTCTCTCAGCTGCCTGCCAGCTAAGGTCTGGGGTCTCCCCTCCTCCTTTCTTTCTCCTGCAGAGTAAAACAGAACAGTATTAACAAGTGCTATGGAGTTGGTTCCCTGGGGTTGAGAAAAAGAAATCCCTTATGATATTGCCACCCAAAAAGACATGGTTTAAGATAATACATTTTATCTTGCACCTGAGGCAGACTAAAAGCACGCCATCAGATACCATGGCTCCAAGGAGGGTGGTAACTTGCTATTTTTTAAGTTATGATAACTTTATAGCACTTAGCTCGAGACTTACTGATTTAAGCTAAATCCACATAACATGTTACATCAGCTTAGGGGAATTCGCAGAAAGGCAAGTTTAGCTAAATCAATGTGAGAGTTTTCAGTGAAGTCCACGTAACTTGTAACATAAATAAGGCTAGAGGACTGCCCCTCTGACAAGTTAGTTATTCATTGGTTTTATAGCCAAATACTTCTTCATGTATATGTATATGTATATGTATATGTATATGTATATGTATATGTATATGTATATAAATTTATACATTTATATGCAGCTATTATTAAAGTCAATACAATTAACTGGCAGAACAGGAATATTCCAGAGTGTGAAAATGAAATGAAGTACACTGGAATATGGCCAGTTGTCACATTTTTCCAATATCAGGAGTAAAATCCATCCTATGAGGAAGTTTTTTTAAGAACTCAGGCAGGTTCGTAAACACACGTGCTCTGAAGGTGTTCATTCCCCTTCCACGTTCAAATTCTGCAATACAGAGTAAGTGAATTTAAAAGAGCAACTCCGTGAGCTCTCCGAGTGCATCTCCCAGCTCCATCACCAGCCTCTCTGGGCTCCAGGAAGGCATGCTAAAAAGCACAGTATGAATACAAAATCATGAATATAAAGGGTGGAAACAACCTCTAAAAGCTACATTTATTCTATAAAGAAACAGAGCCACACCACATAACACGCACGTTCTCAAAAGCAGCCCACACCAGCACGTATCTGGTATTCACTCGCCCCAGACCAGCTGCAGACTAAGAACCATAAAGACAAATCAGAAGTTATTTCAAATAGCGGCAAACTGCAATCTGTTTATAAACGCTTCACTAACAGAGTCAAGAGAGAAAATTCAATCCAAAAATCTTACTATGGGGAATGAACTGGTCATCTTGGTGGACTTGGCAGTGTTAGGTTTACGGTTGGACTTGATGATTGTAAAGGCCTTTTCCAACCTAAATGATTCTATGATCTTTAGATAGAACGCAGACCTGGCCTCGTGGTCGTAAATGAAGATATCAACCTCTACTGCTGTATTCTAGTGTCCGTGCCCATGGTGTGAGAGCATCTCCTGCAGCAGGTCACCACCATGATCTCGCTTCAAGGTCAGGAAAACGTACGCAGTGAGGACGAGTTTCTCAAGGCTCCAAAGGGAAAGGGCATCGGAGCCGAGCTGCGGACGGCAGGTCTCTCACTCCCAGGGCTGAACTCGGTGTTTCTCACCCCACTTAAGGAACGTTTTTAATTCACACAAAGGCCTAACAGGCAAAGAGTACTGGGCTGGCTATTCAGAAACATGAAAAGCAAGAGACAAGCGTTAGGATTCGGAAGGACAGCAAAACACCATGCCCTTCTCACGCAAGCGAGCCTCTTTTTGTCAGAAAGTGGGCCCAGGCTGCTGACAGAACAATTACTGAAAGTAATTATTTTCTCGTTGGGTAAACACTGCAGTACAATATGCAACTGTTTTTAGAGCCGGCCTATGTCCATAAATTATCCGACAGAATTAGTACTGGCTTCCAGAAGCCCGAGCTGGTTGGGGTAGGGGGGTGAGGGGCAGAGGGGAAGGAGCTTGCATTTTGGCTGAGCTGTTGTCATGAGAAGTAGCAGGGCTCTTTCTTGAGGCACAAGGACACAATCCTGGCAGCGGTCCAGCTCTAGGCTAGAATCGGAATTCATTATTCATGATAAAGTGGGAGGCAAATCTTTTGATTTATTGGCAACACGCAGCACAAACACCAGATGCCTTCCAGCAGAACTGTACATGCATGGACTGAAAGAAACACCCCTCCTGGTCCATTTTAGGCAGATCAGAGTCCCAGAAAAAATTTGCTAACTTGGTTTCACGCTTTAGACAAAAATCTTTCGCTTTGCACCTTTGCAATATTGCTTTGTGCCCTAAGAGACAAATCCATCCTTACCGGTCTCTGTTCTGTTTGTATATAAACAAAAAGCTACCTGGAAAATTCAGGCAGAAAACAAACCAGACCTACCAGAAATCACCCTTATGATAAATCACACACATGCATGCAGCAGCACTGAAAGTCACAGCTATAATTCTGCCATGGGATTTTGATAACCCCTTCCAGGCAATTTGTAATTCAACCCCTGTCTGTATCTCTTCTCTTCTCTATCGCCCCGCCACTCCCTTGACTACGCATCTGATCATTGCTATTCTTAATTTCACTGCTCAGTGACTATGAAGCTTTTCCCACACTATCCCGTCTAAACCAAATAACCTCTTTGCGAAGACACTCCGGGATCTCTGTCCCTTCTCCTTCATGCTGCAGTGATGTTTGTCACTGAGGCTCTCGGGTGCCATTCAGTTTTTATAGTACAAGCTCATGCCTTGCTGAGCAAGCAGCAAAAAAAAACCATCAGAAAAAAAACGCTGTCAAGTCTCAGTTATCATCCAGATTGCAAATTAACACCATTCTGCTATTTTTGGGGCACTACCCAGCTGTGGCACAGTTTTATGGTTCTCCTCCCCAGTGACACGAAGCACCAGCACTGTCCAGGCCAAACTCTCACCCAATTGCTCTATAGAAATCTATTTATTGATTTTTCAAAGGGAAATACCCAATTATAGTCTTATAGCCTGAAGCAAATGTTTTGTGTTACCTCTTTTAGGACTCCCTTTGTCTCCTCTCCCCTGCGTAACTGCGAATTGACTGTAGCTTGTTACGCTTCCCATGTTTCACTTCTTCTGGCTAAGCAAGGATAAGTTCTCTGCTATGAATTCACAGCAGTGTAGTTCTGATACTGCTGTGGAAGGCAGCATGTAGCTAATGACTCCTCTCAAAAGGCCAACAAAGAAACAGGTGACAACTCTGCCATTTAAATGACAACATTTCAGCTGCAGCATGGACACCCTGTTAGGATGAACAGGAAAGTTCTCACCTCTCTTTGGACCAGAGAGCAAGTGTAGAGTGAAGTCCAGCTCAGAGGAGATTTTAACCAGGTCCAAGAGCTACAAAAAAACTTTATTTTTTTGTTACCTCTTAAATTTTGCAAAATTTAACCTGACATTAGGCATATTAACCTTGATTCAAAGACGTAGCCAGTGACTAGTCTCACACATTGCTTTGATGATGGCGTCAGGTATTCCTTTGATGTAATCTTGTTTGTTCACAA
Source organism: Burhinus bistriatus (assembly GCA_013397275.1). Classification (NCBI taxonomy): domain Eukaryota; kingdom Metazoa; phylum Chordata; class Aves; order Charadriiformes; family Burhinidae; genus Burhinus; species Burhinus bistriatus. Next base: position 101,810 of record VYXH01012235.1, on the reverse strand, counting down.
AGAATTTTCTACAAGTCCAGTTTTCCTCAGCACAGCAGAACTCAAACGGAAAGAATGGTTTGTTGGCTCCCAGCTTTCCAGTCAACCTGCTGGCCTGCAAGTGCTCTCCCTAGTCCTTCTCTCTCGGCCATCGCTTTGGCTTTCTGCTGCTTTTCTGCTTTTCTGCTGGTTCTGCTGCATCCTTTTACACATGCTCATCACCTCAAGAAAATACTCATTCCTCTCTATATGAATTCAGATGGCAGCAAAACCCATTTCCGCTCCCAGACTACCTTTGCAAAACCCTGTATTTTTGGAAATTGCTCCTATTGTTTTAAGAATCTCATTTTACATAGATTTCGTTAGTTCTGAAATTCATTTTACACAAAGAGTGGTTGTTATGCCCTTGAGCTCCAAGAATCCATCTAATCTGAAGAATAACTACCTAACGCAGCCTGGGGGGTGAGAGATTTTTATCTTGGTCCTCTGTTCTACTTTACAACCCCGTACACTGGTCAGGCAGGGTCTGCCTGAGCCCGTAGGCTGCAGTGAGGTAGATCATCTTGCATAGCATTCACATGAGACTCCCTAGCTCAACCGACTAGACATTCACTCACAGTTGGCTAAGCATGGCCTTCCAAAACAAAGCTTGGCATCACAGTGGGGCACTGTGACCTCTTTGCCATTGTGTTACTGTTGATAGGCACCCTACACCTGCCCAAGCCACCCGTTAGCTGCTGCCTCCACCGAAAGCCTACACTTGGGGAACACTCAAGCAGGAAAGGTGGTCCTACTGTTCCTACTGCAGACAGGGAGCTGGGTGAAGTGCTGAAGACCCAATCCCCAGGAGCTGCCCAGAACCAAAAGATGGAGGACGCAATATTTAGACGGGACATTAGGAAGCATTTCTTTACCGAGAGGTGGTCAAACACTACAACAGGCTTCCTGGAGAGGCGGTCGATGCCCCAAGCCTGTCAGTGTTTAAGAGGTGTTTGGACAATGCCCTTAATAACGCTTTCACTTGGTCAGCCCTGAATTGGTCAGGCAGTTGGACTAGATGACCATTGTAGGTCCCTTCCAACTGACAGAGTCTATTCTATTCTATTCTATTCTATTCTGTTCTATTCTATTCTACTGTTTTCTATTGTATATAGACCCTTAGCAGGAGGACTTCTGGGAAGGGGCTGCAGAGGGGACTCTGTCAGCAATGTGTCCACAGAAAAGAAGCACCAGAATATCATTTTATGAGTGGGAAGCTGGGTCCAGCACCTGAAACGGCACACCTGTGTTGCTAAATAATCATTACAGATGAGACTACGCACTAGCAATTACTTTCAGCTTAAGTGCTGTTAAAGGGACATCCTTGATAAACAAGCAAATCTCATAGAATTCATTTCTCTCCTTGCAATAATCCTCTATAATTACGGATAAATGCCAGATTTGCTAGAACACTAGGCATTCAAATATTCTCCATCGCACAAATGGATAGAGGCTCAAATCTCACTTAGGAGAAGAAAAGAGCGAGTATGCTTACTGTATCATTAGCAACTCAGAAACATTTGCATCTGGTTGTCAGCTGCATCTACAGCTCAATGCTGGAACAAGCAACTCTTAAACTCTTCAAACAAGGCTTGTCCCACTTTTGACACTGGGCCATGGCTGGCACAAGGGAACCCTAAACCTCACAGAAACCTCTGGGAGCCACTACACAGAAACGTTTAGCACAACTGAAAAATGATATCAGGACATCCATTTGCAACAAGAGGGATTTTGTCAAAATATTTAGCTAAAAGCCTCAAAGAACTCTGCCCAAAATGGTGCTAGAGTTTGGAAACATACCACAGAAAGAGGGTGAGGTGGAAACTGGAAAGCTCTTTGAAGTAGTGCAGTATCCTGGGACTAGGGGACGCGGATTAAAAAATGATTCATAAAAGGCTTTTGCTCAGACACTGGGAACTTTGTGGAACACCCCGGAGGAACGGTGGGTCCGGCAAAGTTAATCCCATTGAGAAAGAGCCTACGCGAGTGCATGACTGCTTAGCCAAATAATCACTCGTCTGGGGTAATTCATGGGTTGATTGTTCCTGTGCACAGGGCTAATCTCAGCTCTATCAGTTATTTACCTGAAGTACAATCTGGATACTTTCACTGGGGCTCAATTGGTTCCCAAGGTTTTTCTTGGCAGCGTGAAGAGGAATCTCCTCCTCTCTGCACATTCCGGTGGGTGAGAGTCTGCACAGTCCTTTTCCCAGGGACTCGCGCAGGAACCAGGCAACAGCCAAGCTAATCCATTACCTGTTCACCAGCCTCAGATTCACGACGGTTTCACAAGTTACTGCGCATCAGCTGAATTGAGGTAACTGCTGTGAGCCCATGAAAAATGAGAGGTGGTACTAACAGCAACTTAAACGAGAAATGGGCCAAACGCTGCACACGGGTGACTACCCCAGCCTCCTTGCTATCGCTCCTACTGATGCTTGTTAATGCACAGCAATTTGACCACAGATCTAAGATTCTGAAAATAACTGATGCCAGATGCGTCAAAGGAAAACACGGGGCAGTCCTAACACAAGTCGATGTGCAAAACAGGGGGGAAATGCCTTTCGTTTGTTGCTATCCCAGGCAGTGTAGATACAAATACTATTAATTACTTAAATGTTCTATACCACATACATAGTCCTACACCTGCACCCCTGTTCAATCATCTAAATCTCTTTTCAGCCAGAAGACCTTTGAAGGGATAGAATTATATTTCATCACAATTAATTAATTCTTCCCCTTCTGTGCAAAAACTCCAGATTCCTCTCAACCTTGTACCTTTATTTTAAAACTCTTGAACAAAGTCTTGTCCTGATTCTTCCCATTACAGCTGTGTAACGTCCCCAGGAATTACAGCCTATTTCATAGGCAGCCACTAACAAGCTGTGCCCATGCTCTGCGCTGAAAGGACACAAAGAACTGCAGCTGCAACTACAACAGGACCAAGATCAATTCAAGAAAAGCCAAAAGAGCAGCAAAGTGGGTTTGCAACCAGGTTGCTGAACTATAAGGCTTCCAGGCAGCTCGGAGCACAGGCAGAGCGAGTTTGCAAAGGGCACAGACATACATACCCTACGTCGCAGAAAAAGCAAAAGGGAAGAGATCAAGGTCTTACGCCTGCCTAGCCTGCTTGATGGGATCGTAGTTGTTGAGATAGTTGAATCGGATGGTGTCTGTAGGATGCCTGTCTGGTGAACGCCACGGTGGGAGCTCTTTTTTCTCCTTGTTTGTCCTCCTTCCTAGCACAAAACATTTTGCTTCTGGGACGTTGCTTCTTAGTGGTTGCACATCAATAACTACAAACTCATCCTTTGAAGGAGTCTAATAAGAGAGAAGAAAAGAAGAAAAATTTTAGCCTATAATGAAAGTGAGATTTATGTTGCCTAACTTTAGACTGCTAAGAATGGGTATTAACTCAAAATTAGTCTCTCCAGGCTCCATTACGGTCAGCGGACAGAAATAGGCACCCTGACAGTGCATGTCACTGCCCATGTCCCAAAATCTGTATTAAATTGAGCTGAACTGCTTTTGAGAAGCTTTGGCTTCTCTCCATTGACTACAGAGAGAGTCTATGGGAGAGTTGGGTTAAAAACCAAACTTTCCACCAGGTAAACTGACTCTGGAATGTCATCGGGGTGATGCTGGGTAGCCCACCTCTGCTTATCAGATTGAGGCAAACTGTCATATGCTCTATAAACTGGGGAAAAAGAGAGGGGAACAGCCTTGAGTGCTGGAGAGGGAAATTTAGAGGATTACTCCAGAACACCCTGAAAGGACAGCCGAGTGAGACCTTGGTGATTGCTTCTCCTAACCAGTGAGATTTTCACTTCCCCCCTACCAGGGGTGGATGATGGGAAAGTACAGTGCATGGTAACACATGAGTTTGGATTCTAATTTAAAATCATGCATCTCCCATTTTACTAGCGGGAAATTACAGAAGGATAAAGAGGCAAAAGGGTTAGGAACCCGACCAGCCCCGAACATCTCTCGAGGTGGTAGATGTGTACCTTTGGTCTGGTGACATGCAGCTCTTTCACCATCTCAATGTAATGTTTCTTCCAGATTCCTTGCTCGAAGGGGGTTGGAGAGAAATTGATATACCAGCCAAAACGCAGGCATTTCAACATCCAGAGCTGATCCAGTTCAGACAGGTACTTCCAGTACCAGCTCACCTGTCAATGCCCAGTAAGTTGAAAACTTTGGGGTTTCAAGCATCCAAGATTGACGCTAGAGACTTCTGTCTTGGGGCTGTAATTCCCCTATGTCCTTTTACAATTCTCCAGCACTGTTTATGCTCTATTTAAACCTTTCATTAATCCCTTTAAACCACCCAAGGTCTTCATGACATGCTCAGTGCCTAAGTGTTAGCTGGTCTCTAGCACAGGGTGAAATATTCCAAAAATCACAGGCCAAGAGCTTGTTTGGGGCAACTTCCTGCAATTCTACTCAAGTACAGTAGTTGGAATAAACCCTTTATTAGTTTCCACTGAGAAAAACAGCATCAATAAACTCCCCAAGTCTGATAGACCCATTCTGAACATTTCCTTCCTACTCATGTTCTGCTGTTACACTCCATCACACAGTCGCTTTGCCTGCAATGCTTGTTCCAGCTGAAGGACAAACATCATCTCTTGGCACTGCCACGCTTACAATAGCAGCTGTCCAATGACAAGTAGCACTGGAAAGACCTTTCTTTCTAAGCAATTCCCTGTCTTCTCCCTGCCTGTGAATGAATAGTGTGAGGTGCAGCCACATAAAACATGAAATGCTGGAGAAAGATACTACAGCAAGCTTTAAACAAGCGGAGATTTTGATATATTCGTAGTATTATACCAAGTACTATGTTAGTGCAGTAACAATGTCACCGATACCAACTTCTTCATTCAGAACTACTTTGGGCATCACCTCACAGCAGTTTATCTCACACAAACATATTTTTGGAGTCTTAGCCACTGTGCTCAAAAGCACATCTGTAACTTCTCTGTTTCTCCACATCCAACACTTTACCCTCAAGCATTTTAAAGGATCTGGTTTTCTTAAAGCAATACTTTTCAAAGCAATTAATGATTCTGCACATGGCACAAGGTGCTTTAAAAGAACATGATTTTCAGAAAGTACCAGGCCTCCTTCTTAGGAAGAATCAGTCTTGTAAAGCGCCACACATTAAATGCCTCAGAGCTGAGCATCTAAAATTACTCTTCACTTTTGTAAATCTTGGCCAATCTGGCTTAATTTAGGATCTGTGGAAGTGCTGCGCTCGGTCTCATACAAGCGTCACTAAGCATTTGGCACCAGGCTGCCAAGTCAGAAGACTTCCTTGCATTATGAAGAACAGCACTGGCATGTCTTTGCTGAAAACTAGTGCTGTTTCCTCTTTTTTTTAGCTAGCTTGACCTGACTTTCTGAACCTTAGGTACGTGTTGGCTTTTTTACCTGTGCACATCGACAGAGGCTCCGTGGGTCCAGGAAGGAGAAGATGTATAAAGACAGGACTCTAGGGAGCCTTGTGGTAAAATCTAGAGCCTCGGCGGGGACTCGATCCTGCAGCTGCTTGGCACAGAATTTCTGCTGTGACAAGGAGCAGCGTTCCAACAGGTCCACCAGGATCCTCCGCCTCTGACCATCTGTCCACTTGTCAAACTGAAAAAAGGAGTTTCAGGTTCTGAGAAACCGGAGATTCAGCTTCTTAAAATAAAGCAGACATTTAAGGCAAGGGAAAATGCATAAGCAGCAGCTTCTGGTGACTCATTCAAGAGCAAAGCACGTAGGAACTGGGAACTAATGGAGAGGCTACATTAAAAGAAACTCTGAAGCCACGTAACATATGATTTATAATCCTCAAAGGATCCAGGATGGCCTAGTCCAGGACACACTCACGCTCACAAGACTCTGCTCCCGAGACTTGGCTTCACTCATGGAAAGGAGGAGACTCAGATGCGTGTTTACAGGATCAGGTCCCAAACGACAATGAGTTCGCTGCTGCTTCCTCATCTATCCTGACACTTATATGGCCCCCACTACTGCAATATTTGAGTGCCTCGCAATTTAGAAAGTGTTTATTATCACAATCCCACTGCACGGGAGAGGAATCCCCGCGACAGAGAAGCTGAGTAAAGAGGAACTACATGAGCCACCCATGTCTGACAAGAAAAATCTGCGGCACAGATCCGGCAGCACAGTAACAAAGATTTTTCACAGCATTTCTACGTTCACGACAGGTACCTAAAGAGGGGGATTAAAGCGGTTGTGGGAAGAAATGAGCACTGAGGTGACCGCACAAGCACGTATCGCTTTGCTACGACAGCAACAACAAGGCTGCATTGAGCAGAGTGGGGCAGAGCTGTGTAAACAGCAACGGTGGGGCAACGGTGGCGGGAGCTGGTGTTTAAGTTGTGTTGATAGCAGAGGATGGAAAGGGCCCTGTCAGCAGGAATCTCCTGGGAGAAGACTGACCTCATCGCCACAATCTGCGCAATCTGTCTCAAAACCTGCAAGAGCAGTCCCGGCTGGGAGGGCAGCGCAGAACGCCAGGAGGGAGGAAATGTCAGAGGACCAGCAGGAATCCCCGTTGGGAACTGCGGGTAGCAGAACCACATGGTTAAAGGTGGCTTTCCGGAGGTGAAATATGGATTTTGGAGAAGTCCTGCTTCACCCTCCTTCCTAGCACAGCAAGAGCAGCCGCGACCCAAACTCACCTTCTTTTCAAAGGGAAAACTGAACTGTTTGGGGAATTCCCCTGTTTGGAGAACGCTGCTTTCCCGTTTGTTTCTTTCTCACGCGTTGGCCATTCCCAAAACACACACTCTGCTTTCACAAGATTGTTTCCTGAAGCCAGCTTTCCACAGCTGACAGCTTGCTCTCCACAGGTCAAATCACTGCACATTAGTTTCTGCATTTAACCTCAGGGGCAGTTAAACGTGACCTCCAAAAATTAAAAATAATAAGAAAAAAACATGCAATTCTTTCAATATTTTTTTTATTGTGGGTAAATGGTTTAATGCCCAATGTCCCTTCCTTTCCATTTCAGAACAAAATAGACTAGAAATTCAGATATGGTTTTTTCTCTGCTTCCCCCCTCAAAATCTATGGTCAAGGGGAGGACTGGCAGAATAACAATTTAAAATATACCGTGCAGATGAAAGGTAATTGAGAAGTAATTTATTTCCAGATCATTTTAAAGAACGCTTTCTTTCTTTCTTTATTCTTACTTGGATGTATTTAATTCCAGTATTGGAGAATAAACTCTAAGAAGTAAATAGCTCTTCTCTTTCTTGCAAACACCTCTGCAAGACCTTCAAGAAGGTCAGCAAGAAGAAAGGGTGGAATTGGCATTTCTGAGATCCCAGAGACAACAAGCCAAATAAAAGAAAGCTCCCAAATGTCCATGCCTTTTCAGACACAGACGTGAATTAAGGAATACACCCTTTCCCTCCCATCCCTGTTTTACATATAACTTTCACCTCTAATGATGTTTAGCGGAGTACTAAGGGAAAACTGAAGCTGGACCTTTGGATTTGGGGCTTAGAGACAAGGATAAAATCAGACGAAGGTGTACCAGAGGGGGCAGAGGACGTTCTGCCTGTCCCCTTCTCACCCTCAGCTCTCTATGAAAGGCTTTCTCCGTCACATGGTGAGGGGGGAAAGCGTCTGCTGCACAGACTCCCCATTCGTGATCACAGCTACATCCTCCTCCCATTAAAACAATCCGCAATCACCAATTTCCAAAGATAAATTTGTCCCCTATGTACAGAGACAAGGGGTATCTGGCTTACTCTCTTCCACCCTAAAGATTAAGTGAACTAATCAAAACAAATCTAGCTTCTCCTTTGAGGAGACAGAATATTTGCTCTTCCCTTTCTGCCACACATTTTGCAATAAAACAATTCCTTCCAGCGTCCTCAGCCTGTGCTTACACTTCAAGGGAAACTCCATTTAAACCAGTGCCACGCAGTCAGGAGCATGGGAACACACAGCTTCTTCTCCACTGCATTCAGCGGCAGCCAAGTAGTTAAGCAGGCATAATTTGTCTCTTTTCCAGTATTAGCAGGCATGTCCCCATCCTACATTTGGCTGCCTTTCTCCATAGTTCCTCCCCTTGCATCTGATTACAGCAACCCAACCAGTTGGACCGGATTCCCCTTCTCAAGGTGCTGCACCTTCTCTCGCTGAAGCTAGGCACATTTTTTTCCTTTCCTGTGCCTTTCCCCGAGCCCTGGGGAACAACGTCTCCCCAGGGACTGTATGACATACGGCTAGGCTGGCAATGCAGAGTGCTCAGTCCTTGCTTCCGCAATCAGTTTACAATTAATCCGTGAGTGCGCACACACAAATAACGCAGGCTGACACTGAGGGGAGAGCCCAGGACCCCAGCGCCAAAGCACAGAGGCTCTGCCGCTCAACCTAAAGAGGCCCCTCTCCGCTGTAGGAGACAGGTTGTTTTACTGACTTGAACTGGCCACTGAAATGGGATGTAATCCTCATCTCCAAACCAGCATAGAATCATAGAATCATAGAATGGTTTGGCTGGGAAGGGACCTTAAAGACCATCTAGTCCCACCCCCCTGCCATGGGCAGGGACACCTCCCACCAGACCAGGTTGCTCCAAGCCCCGTCCAACCTGGCCTTGAACACCTCCAGGGATGGGGCAGCCACAGCTTCTCTGGGCAACCTGGGCCAGGGTCTCACCACCCTCACAGGCAACAATTTCTTCCTAATATCTCATCTAAATCTCCCCTCTTTCAGTGTAAAACCGTTGCCCCTCGTCCTGTGGCTCCCCTCCCTGATCCAGAGTCCCTCCGCATCTTTTCTGGAGCCCCTTTAGGGACTGGAAGGGGCTCGAAGGTCTCCCTGGAGCCTCTTCTCCAGGCTGAACAACCCCAACTCTCTCAGCCTGTCCTCATAGCAAAGGGGCTCCATGAGTTCACAGGTCACAATCACACGCAGGCATCCCTGTGCTCTGCAAATGTAGGACCCAATTCGCTAATCAATGAAGCTCTTTTGCAGAATGTCTTGCAGGTAGATGGAGATGGTTCACCTAGGCAGAAGCAATTTTCCCCGCCCTCCCCAGCCATCTTCTCCCAGTCCTGATGAAGGGATTTGTGGGAGACCTGGGACCTGGATGAGAAGGGATGAAGTAGACAGGCACCTGATACCCATAAGATATACCAGTCCACCCCACAAAATCCTGAACATCTCTGCTGTCAAGCTGCTCCTTATCAGCAATTAGCAACTAGCCCTTGTTCCTTTTTGCCTTCACCACTGTAGTCAAACAACTAAAACTGAAATTTTGCAAGAAGAGACTCCTGGGAAGAGTGCTGAGGAAGGCAAGCTGGCAGCCTGGTGACAAGAAGCACCCCTGAGCAGGAGTCATTGCTCCTGCACCTTGGCACCAAGCATGGTGTCAGCTCCTGGCTAAAGAGTTGTCTATATGTGGGGGTCTGCAGTGACTAGGGATGGGGTTCAGCTGCCCAAACACCAGTGTCCTGTGTTGTGGGGTACCCTGCCACTCCAAGGGTGACAGTTGTCTTCAAGTCCTGCATCATATCTGCCACGATACGAGAGACCAAGAGGTAGGTAATGCATACGTCCACACTATCATACTCTCACCCTTCACAACAAGGTAGTTGGATCCAAACTGTGTATTTGGCATGGTTCCTGGTCCAAATTGTCTCTGAACAATTTCTGGAAGAGTGCTACTGGCCCAGGCCAAAATCGTGCCAGGGAGCATACTAACAATTTCATAGTGTGGATGAGCAAGTTCCAGTACCTGGGAACACTCAGCTGTGCCGTATGAATTACTAGCAGAAGATGTAGCCCACAGGGTGAGCTGAATCACTGTCTGGGCTCCCCTGACTTGTCTACATCTCATTTGGCTATAGCGGAAGCTGAGACGCTCACATCACCTGGAGACACTGATGTTTAGGTGTCTTAATCTCCAAGTTCAACCCCAGCTTCATTGTCGACTTATTAACCTGGGTGTCAGCATGATAGCAATGAGCATTAAGGTAGAGCAAAATGCTTTTATGCTTCATGGGAGGAACTTTTTGGCTTCCAGAACACAGCAGACAGGCAGGCGGAGAGGCAGCACGTCAAGGCACCCGCCCTGGGTGCAATACAGAATAAAAGCAACTAGAATAAAACAGCAAAATTAAGAGAGAGATGTTAACCCTTTCACAGTTTAACCGTCAAAAGGGTTTCAACTGAAAGACAGCAGCACAATTTCTTTTTTCTATGTACCAGGATAGTATTTGGGTAAAGGAAATGCATCGCAAATGCCCCCAGCAGGCTCAAAGCCGGCAAATACTCATGTATGGGAACAGCCACGTAAGCCAGGCAGTCTGCTGCGCTGTACACCCCCACTGCTTCCACTCTGTGCAGCAAGAAAACTTTGCGGACCTGAGCACAATCTGAGACAGCCAAAAAATTGTAGAGGGTCCCATCGCCTGTCGTGGGTGCTGCAGGTGACAGCACAGCCAGTCCCATGCCCTTTGGGGCTGCCCAGCAGCGCAGAAACAGAGAAATGAGATCCCTTCAGGTCAGCTACTTCATTGTTTCTCAGCCTGTGTTTTATGGACCACAACAGCCTCGGAGACATCAAAGATGTTCTGTGACAAAATTGCAAAAAAATAACTAAATTAAAATGCCCAGACATAGTCCCTGAATGCACGCATATAAAATCAGGAAGAATAAAATAAACAATGACCATCCAAAGTTTAATCTAATCTTTATTTGGCTGTAAAGGAAAACCACTGCGGCAATGCTGCCCAAGGCAACCCGCTAGATGGTCCTTGAGTGTAAAAAAGGTTGAGAAACACTGAGCTGGTTCATCTCCTGCTGCAAGGCAGGATCCACTCTGCCTAAACCATTCCTGACAAGTGTTTGTCTAACCTGTTCTCAAAAGACTCCAGTGATGGAGATTCTACCTCTAACCCTTAGGCAAGCTATTCTGACAGTGAATTATCTGTAGCATTGGATTTTGCTGGTGTCTAAATTGTGTCTCCATCATTGCAATTCAAGACCATGATTTCTCGTCCTATCTCATGTGAACACAGAGATCAGATCGTTCCCTTCCTCTTTTTGGACATCTTTTGTGTGTCGCTGGTAAGATGTTATTATGTCTTTTCTCCATCTTCACTACAGTAAAGGGATTGTTTTCATATTTTCTGGACCTGAGACTGTTCTCACATACGACATTTTCTCAGAAGTATCTCCAGTTGGTCCTCAGCTTTCTCAAAATGCAGGGACGAGAACTGGGGATGGCTCTGCCTTTCAGACAGCCCTTTGGGATATTTCCCTTTATTACAATTATGAGACGCTGTCAGCTTATATTCAGTTTGTGATACACCATAATTCCCACAATTTTTCATGCCAAACTGCTGCATACTTGGATTTTCTCAGATCTGCAGTTTTCGTAAATGTCGTTCTTTCATGCAGCACTTTTCACTTGTCCTTATCAGACTGCAGATCATTTCATTCTGATTTCTTACATCCAAAGTTCATGAAATCCCTCCAAGCCTGGTATCATCTGCAGACAAGTATGTACTTCCCATTCTATCACCCAGATATTACTGAAAACGCTTAACAGTTCAGGACTTAGGACAGACTTCAACCTTCCAGTTTCATAATAAAAGCATTTACAACTGGAGTGAATATGGGTTCCCAGCCATCCAAACCCACCCTTCAGCAGTTTCATCTAGTCCGTACTTCCTGAGAGCACTCTGAGGGGTCATGTGAGTCAATGTAAAAAGCCCTGTCAAGAGCACCGTGATTTCTTGACGCAGTTTCTCCCAAACACAAAGTGCTCTAGGCTTTGCATACCACATAGTATAATGCCACAGGCTTTGAAGGGAGTTAAGAGCAGCTTTTGTGCCTTCTGCACCCTTTTCATTGGTATGATGGATGACAGAAGCGCAAGGAGAATTAGCTACTGATCTAGCGTCATATGAAGGGTCAGAAATTTAACCTTTCAGATGATTCAGCACTCTCGTGTGTGTTTGGAGGAAGGTTGTTTCCAGATTTTGGCTCTTTCAGTGAGGGTTCTAATGAAAACATTTTTGCCCTTTTGCCATGGTATATCCCATGGGCATTTTAAAACAGCCAACAATTTTCAAGAGACAGGTTTTAGGTCTGGCAGTTCCTGACTATCACGCTAAAAGGCGGTTTTTGAACAATAACACTCAATTATTTCGCTTTCTTAGTGTCCATGAAATTCCTTATTATCAAAATGCATGCACGTCAACAAGTTATAGAAAGCATTATTTCCTGTAAAGATTAATAATCCCTATGAGCTTAAAATCAAAATACTTGTCTGTAAAGACCAGTTCATATGCAAAGAAATTCCATGAGTGACCTATTAGGCATAAAGAATAAGCATCATAGTTCAAAAGTTACCGTGCAAATAAATACACTTAAAAAGTGCTGGTAAGGAGCATCATTTCTCTATTTCTCTTTAGTTTGTGTACCCTGTGTGACCACGTAGCTGGTTCTTTGGTTCTGTTTATAAAGATGTGCACAGGGCTCAACCATACAGTTACTACTGAGCCACGTTAATACATTCAGCTGAATTCACTCAGTTATTGCAATAAAGTCTCTGAGTCTGTATTCCTGTTTGCATAGGAGACTGTGCAGATTACAGCTGCTTTCCCGTAACAGCCTGTACATGGATTTTGCCTTATAAAAGAGAAAGCACAATGCGATATTTAAGGGGCGAGCTTAGGACTAGGCAAATCTTGTGCTATTGCATGCTCTGCCGTCAGCTTCCAGGGTAGGTCAATTAGAGTTGTATTCCTTACAAGCAGCCAGCTATGACTCCCTTCACAGGCTACGGAAAGAAATAGGCATCTCTAGAGGGCTGTTCTTTTATCCTACATTAAGTGAGATGAATTACCCTCTGGAAGTACTGCTTTCTCTCTGCTGACTGTACAAGGAGCCTGTGACGACCAAACCAGCCAGGCTTAAATATTTTTTCAGACATACACACCCCGCCAGAGAAACCCCATCCCAAATGCCTAACTTGCAGTCATTTGTGGTTGGGGCAGACAAATCCTATCTCACGTCTTTCTGTGCCTCATTTTTTCTTCTGCAAAACAGGGTGATGGCACTTCCCTGTCTCATGCAGGAGCTGTGAAGATAACGACAGTAAGAGATTGTGAGGTGCTCAATGATTACAGTATTAGGAGCCATATGTGTGCGCTTGGTAGATAACACGCTATTTATTACTAGTTTCAAAGACCTGCTAGCAGGCAACGGCGATACCTACACATCCAGTATCTTCTTTGAAGACTTCACAGCCTTTTCCCAGGGCGTCTTATCTCATTTCAGATCATTCTGATGATGGAACGTAATTTCCCAAGTTCAGAACTTACAGTACGTGGACACTGAGGGAATTTACACCTTTACCTTCCTCAAAAGTAAAGCAGTTACAGCTCACTCACTTTCACATCTACATCAGGAAAATGAACCCCTTTTCCAAAATAGGATATGCTTTACATTCCCAGCACAGTAATCTCTCCATCAGTTCAGAAATCTAGCTGTATTTAAATATATATTTAAAGGGAAAAGTTTACCCATTTTCCAAGTAGAGCTCTTCTTTCTTCAAATACCTATAAAACATACACATACAAATAAAACTGAATACTTAAAGGGGATTCAGTAAATACTAAGAAAAATACAGCTTGAAAAACAATCTATGTAACCTACAAAATATAAACAAAATCACTGAGTGGAAGAGTTTGGAAGGACCCTGTGGAGATCTTTTAGTCCAAACTCCCTGCTAGGGTCGACTAAAGCGGGTTGCTCAGGGCCACATCCAGATGGGTTTTGAGTATCTTCTTGGATGGAGACTCCACAACCTCTGTGGCAACTTGTTACAGTGTGTGACCACCCTTGCAGTAAGAATGTTTTTTCTTATGTTTAAATGGAATTTCTTGTATTTAAATTTGTGGCTTTCGCCTCTTGTCTTTTCACTGGATGCCACCAAGAAGAGTCTGGCTCTGTCTTCTTTACCCCCTCCCATCAGATATCTATACACATTGATAAGGACCTCTGTGAGCCTCTCTTCTCTAGCCTGAACAACCCCAGAACTCTCAGCCCTTCCCTATATATCAAATTCTCCAATTACTTTATCATTTTTGAGGCCCTACACTGGTTTTGTTCCAATAAGCTCATGCCATTCATGTACTGAGGAGCCCAGAAACAGACACAGCATTCCAGACCTGTTCTCACCAGTGTTGAGTAGAGGGCAAGGATACCCTCCCTTGACCTGCCACCCACACTTTTCCTAATGAAGCCCAGGATGCTGGTGGCCACCTTTGCTGGCTCATAGTCAACTGGGTATTCACCAGGACCCCTGCTTTCCAGACAGTAATTCCATTTCTCCAGCCTGTCAAGGTCCCTCTTAATCACTGGAACAACCTGCTCAGGGACATGGTAGAGTCCCCATCACTGAGGTTTTCAAGACACAATTGGATAGGATGCTAGATAATCTCATGTAGGCTCCCTTGCCCCTGAAAGGTTGGATCAGCTGATCTTTTCAGGTCCCTTCCAATCTGGACTGTTCTATGCTTCTGTGATTAACGAGAACACAAACATCTGGTCTGTCAGCTACTCCTCCCAATTCTGTATAATCTACAAACTTGCTGAGGGCACGCTCTGCCCCATCACCCAAGTTGTTAATGAAAATTTTAAATGATCCTGGCTGCAGTGCCAACCCCTGGCATACTCCACTAGTGACTGGTGTCCAGCTGAACTTCGTGCTGCTGATGACAATCCTTTGATTGCCAACCATATGCTGACCATACTTCATCGGTTTGTCTATGAGGATGCTATGGCAGACAGTGTTGAAAGCCTTACAGAAGTCTGAAAAACAATCAGTTTTCCTGGACCTCTCTTCTCTCCAGGACCATATCTTATGTGATTCTTCCACATAGATCCCTGAAGAGGTCAAAGTCTGCTCTCCTGAAGCCCAGGGTTGTGATTCTTCTATTTGTCTTGCTCTTTCCTCTTGGGATGCTGAACTCCATCCTCTCCTGGTCGCTGCAGTCAACGTTGTCCCTGACCTTCGCATCCCCAACCAGTCCTTCCTTCTTTGTAAGTATGAGGTCCAGCAGAGCATCTTCCCATGTTGGTTCCTTGATGACTTGTGTCATGAAATTATTACCAATGCACTCCTGAAACCTCCTGAATTGCATGTGCCCTGCTGTGTGCCCTTCCAGCAGATATCAGGGTGGTTAAAGCTTCCCTTGAGGACCAAGGCCTATGAACATGAGGCTTCTTCCAGTTGTCTGAGGAAGGCCTCACCTACCTCTTCCCGATCTTCTTCAGTTCTACAGGCTGGTTCCCATGGAAGGTTCCTTTCACTGAAGAAGACTCCCTAAAGTTCAAGGTCTATGTATGCATGACTGTGAAGGACGTCTCTGCAGACCAGCTGCAATGTGCTACCTCTCATCTCCACCTCCCTTGTTTGCAGCTACTGCACACACACTGTGCCAACATAGCGCTCTACTCTCTTGGGCATACAATGATGTGTGGTGTCTCACATGCTTCAGCGAGACCAGAAGCTGGGCTTCTCATCTCTTTATTTTAGAAATTTCAGTTTTCCCGAGTTGGAGACATTGGGTGCCTGAAAGCTCCTAGAACGCATACAACATGGGTAGCTATCATACAGCCTGGCAATGGCTTCAATCTCAACGCAGCAAGACTGTTAGGAGTAAGATACTGAGACCAGTCTTTGTTCCCTGGCCACTTTACAGTGACAACTAACAAGAAGGATGATCAGTATCAAAATACAATGGAGGATTTATGATGTTGACCTTTATCCATAAGGAGCTAGACCTGAAAGCACTAGCACGTGGCTTCCCACTACCACAAAACTGCCTTCTTTACTCAGGATTGTGACCTGGGAAGTGAGGAAATGCTGTAGATGATTTTTCCAGAAGACGGATCAAAGAGGAAAAAGCCCAGCTTATAACTGCACATAAAACCAGCTATTAACCACAACTAGGAAAACATGTTTGATCATTATAAACTCCAAACGTTACTGCTATGACAGCCTGCAAAGAAGGTCCCTGCAGAGAAAGACATTATCAGTGCTGATGTCTGGTACAGCAGTTGACAGCGTTAGCTCTGTCTCTCTCAGCAGGAGTGTCTCTTGCGATGGGTGGAAAATGACATTTCTTTTATTTGTATGTTGACAGTTATTATTTGCTTTATTTGCTTGTGGGACACTTGGCAAAGTAAAAAAACAACACTCTAACAAGCTGTACTTGGAAAAGGATTCGCCACAAGCAAGTGATGAATAGTCAAAGATCCAAGTTTTGGGTTGGATAATTCAAATGAAGCAGGGAGTTACGTATATAACTGAAAGCAAAGTTAATGGTCTTTGATCAAAGAAAGACACATATTTGCTCTCAGCATTCTTGGAGATACATCTGAGCCAACTCTGTCAGAAAGTTCTGCCTACTCCAGGCACTTGGAAACATTAATTAGCAACAGAATGGCCCAAAATTGGTATAATCATCCACTGCCTTAATCAAGCCCATGTTTACTGTCCTCTCCTCCAAGGCCTTGGAGTTGTACCTAAGCTGGCTGGCTTTGGACACAGCCTGAGGCCTAGGTTGCTCCTGAGACCTGCCATCTCATATCCATATCTTCAGGTGGTTTTAAATAAGCTCAAGTTCAAGGCTGCCTGGCAAAATCCTCCAGCCCTTGCTGCAAATGCCACTGGGGGCTCTTCTACCCCACAACTGAATCACTGCCCAGCAGAAGGGAAATCATCTCCTGACTTCCAGTCCTTCCTTAAAGGCAGCACAGCCCTGGAGTCAGCAGGACTGACACTGAAGTCTGTCCGGTTTTGCTGCGGGCGAGCAGGCTGTCCTATCTCCTTCCTTTACTCCATCCTTAGCTGTAGTACAACCTCGGCATAGCTAAGACTCCACCTCTGGTTTTCTGACCATGAATGCTGCATAATTGGAGGTTTCCTAATTCTGGTTTCTTGACTTTGGTCTGTCCCTGGTAGTGATCCGGGCTTTAAAACAATCATGACTGCCCATGGCCCAGCAGTAACACCCTGGATTGTCTTTTCTGCTCTAACAGCTGCTGTAAGGGCAGAAAACCACAGATGGAGGTGGCAGGATTCAGGATATACAACAGGTTGGAGAGAGCTGGGTCCTACCAACAATGCAGACAAGCATACTCTTGAGCATGTTTGAAAATCCAGGGAAATCTACAGGAACTACTAATGGAGTCCCCCGAGGATTACCCAAAATTAGACAGGTAGCAAATTTGTGCTACTAACTGTTCGTGGGTCTGCTCCTTACAATGGTTTAGATGGAGCTTAAACGCTTCTGCCTTGGATCAGCTCTGAATTCCCACCACTCCTGCCCCTTATTGCCTGTTCAACTAACAAGTACCTTTCTTACACATCTCTTCTCTCTATGCTTTCATCTTCTCACTGTTTCTCACGTACCTTCTCTTCATGCTTTCTCTTAACTCAAGAGTGCAGAAATGAACAGAAATGGTTGTATGAAGATGGTGTCTTCTCACTCACTAGCTCCCTATATATATATCAATTGGATTATCTCCTGATTTCAGCTGCCAGCAATATTTTTGTTGCAACTATTTTTTTTCTGCTAACACTGCAGAGCAGTGTAGTGATACGCAAAAAGGAGTTTCAGACAGGTCAGTGCTTTAAAACCTGGAACAAGCAAACTCTTTTTATCATGAATTTCATCACTGAGCACAGGTCTGGGAGATTATGGTACATTCTTTCTTATCTGGAACATGGTTGTCGTGGTTTGGGCCAGATTGGCCCAATCCGGTGGAATGACAGATGCTCACTCCCTCTTGCTCCACTCCCAAAGGGAGGCAAGAGAGAGAGAGAAAAAGAGAGACTTAAGAGTTTAGAAGGAACTAAACTACTTTAATGAAATATTAATAATAAAATAATAAAAAGAAAATAATGAAATATATACAAAACCGTATCAAGCTCCCAGGATGACAATCACATCACCAGCAGGCGCTGGGGAAGTCCCAGACTGGACTCAGTGACGGACCGGAGCTGGATTCCGGATCTGGATTCAGGATCGGGATCAAAGGCAGACGCAGAGACAGAGTCCTCCTCGGACGTTGGCCATTGAAGAAAAAAGGGCTGACCCTTTGATCCCTCAGCTTTTATACTGAGCATGAGGCAGATGGGATGGAATACCCCGTTGGTCAGTTTTGGGTCACCTCTCCTGTCCGCTCCTCCCCGCAGGGGTGACCCCTCTACACTTTGCCGCTTCCGACCCTCCAACGGGGCAAGTAACAAAGTTGGCTGCCCTTGGTTGTTAGAGCAATAAGGATAAGCAAGAGCCTCTCTGCATACCGTTCCTTGGCATCAGCTATAAACATGGGTCTTATCACTTTGAGAGTGAACAGTTTTCTGCACAACATGCTGGTAATTTCAGCAGTTAGAAGAAGCCTAGCTAAAAAGTAAAGTTACTGAACAAAATTGGTCCTGTTTTACCTCAAACCAGGACAATGGTTAAGCAGTGGAGTATACAAGAATCCAATATGAGCTCCTGAAAGTTTTGCTGCAGCCCAATGCAACATCAGACTGCCTAAGGAGCAGAGGAGTAAGAAGGTGGGAAAGGGTGGTTTTACCCACATACTTGTTTCTAGTTAATCATACTTTATTGCTTGGTGATGTGCATCTGTAAAAATATGTTTTAAAGAGTGTAAGAAACAGACATTAAAATGATTCAAAGGTTGGAGAATATGCCAGATTGAAAGGACTTCAAAGAGCTCAATCTGTTTAGTTTATCAAAAAAAAGTTCAAGCATTGGCTTGAAGCAGGGTAGAAGTCCTTCTACAAGGAAAAAGTACTGGTTACAGAAGAGTTTAATAAGCTAGCAGGGGAAAATTTAAATGATGGAAGCTAATGCTAGAGGTATTCAGACAGGAGACAAAGTTTCATCTTTTCATGGTATAGGGGATTAATCATGAGAAAATTATTCGGGAAGTGATGAAATTTTAATTTCTTGATAACTCCAAAGGAAGTCTGGATACCTTTGTGGAAGATTTATTTTAGCCAAATTCTAGTTACTGAGATCAAGACTGGGAGAACTGTGAGAAACAAGGGGGTCCAAGAAATCCAGGAAGCCAGACTACATGATGTCATGGCCCACTCTGGGTTAAACTCTATGAATCACCAACAGAAATTTAAACTGAATTCTGAGGGAGGAATATGCTCCTGGTGATACATGAGCCAAAACCCACTCAGTTATGTTAGCAGATTCCAGACATAGTATACAGAGTGGGAGGTTAGGAAATGCATCTCGTTATTTATAAATTGAGTGCATCACTTCAGTCTCCAAAATATCAAGCTAGCCTCATCACTGCCAGGCTTAGCAGAGAAGCCAGAGCATGGGTACTAAGGTCTCTCCTACGAACTGAGATGGAGCACATTGGCCACACAGAAACCTACACTGACACTCAGTTTGCTCTGGAGTTAAACTATTTAACCAGGTGATCAGGCCCAGTCAGCATGGGTTCATGAAAGGCAGGTCCTCTTTAACTAACCTGATCTCCTGGTATGACAAGGTGACCTGCTTGGTGGATGAGGGAATGGCTGTGGATGATGTTTACCTGGTCTGTAGTAAAGCCTTCGACACTGTTTCTCACAGCATTCTCCTGAGAAACTGGCTGCTCATGGCTTGGATGGGTGTACTGTTCACTGGGTCAAAAACTGGCTGGAAGGCCGGGCCCAAAGAGTGGTGGTGAATGGAGTTACATCCAGTTGGCAGCCTGTCACAAGTGGTGTTCCCCAGGGCTTGGTACTGGGGCTGGTTNGGCAACGGAGCTGGGGAGGGGTCTGGAGCCCAAGTCTTGTGAGGAGCGGCTGAGGGAACTGGGGGTGTTCAGCCTGGAAAAGAGGAGGCTGAGGGGAGACCTTCTCGCTCTCCACAACTCCCTGAGAGGAGGTTGTAGCCCGGGGGGGTCGGTCTCTTCTCCCAAGGAACAGGCGACGGGACAAGAGGAAACGGCCTCAAGTTGCGCCAGGGGAGGTTTAGGATGGATATTAGGGAAAATTTCTTCACGGAAAGGGTTGTCAAGCGCTGGAACAGGCTGCCTGGGGAAGTGGTGGAGTCACCATCCCTGGAGGTATTTAAAAAATGGGTAGACATGGTGCTGAGGGACATGGTTTAGTGGTGGTTTGGGCAGTGTTAGGTTGACGGTTGGACTTGATAATCTTAAAGGTCTCTTCCAACCCAGGTGATTCTATGATTCTATAAAGCCTTCTGGAGCAGAAAAAAGACTAATTTGGCAACTTTCACTAACAACTGAATAAACTTTTTTTTTGTTTAAAAACAACTGATTTGGTAAAATAACAATCCTTGAACTAAATACTTGTATGCTTTAAACAATGTACATTAGAACTTTGAATTTTTCAGTTTTTACAAAATCTTTAAGTTCTTATTCCATTACTCATGACCTACACAGGCAAAAACATAAGTTAATTTTTTCTAGAACTTGAGAATTTGTGAAGTGAACCTGAGAACCTGTCTTGGGATTTGAGAATATTCAAAAACCAACTGGACAACATCCTGAGCAAACGCTCTAGCTGACTTTGCCTTGAGGGGTTGGACTGGGTGTTCTCCAGAAGTCCCTTTCAACCTCAACAATTCTGTGATTCTATGAATTTGACCCATTTGCACGGAACTCGCCTTGTCATTCATGAGTTGATGGTTCAGTGGAGTCCACGTGCTCATCTTGGTCTGTAGCTTGGGGCCATCCCGGTCTCTAGGAGGTGCAAATGCCATAGATACAGGAGATGGTGGGTCCTCTGATGTCCTGTCGGCACCAATGGCTACAACAACTGAACAGAACAAAGACCAACATTATCTCTGTGTTACTCCATTACAGTATGTTAGTGAAAAACAAATAATTTTAAGAAGGAATCCAATGATTTTACAGCATAGCGATGATACAAGGAAAATTATTTGAAAGTCAGTTAGGGTAAGGCCTTTTATTTTATGTACCCACAGTAACTGTGACAGTAAAGGCCAGATTTCCTGATGGAACCTCGGTGCACTAATGTAATATAAATACCTAAGAATTAAGCAGGTCTTCCCCATTGCAGTTATTATTGAATATGCCTTTGATTTTTGCTGCATCAATGATCACAACAGGGTATTGGCAGTGAGCTAGAAAGTACACAAAATTTCTCTTTCCAGTTGTTGGCACTGAAAATTTCAGATAACTTATGCATCAGCTTAAGTGACACTAGCTAGGCTTTTACTGATTTGGATGGGCATATGATGCCAGGTCTCAAAGGGCCAACTTGTTTCTATAACACTTAACTGAAAGAATGAAATCCAGAATGGTTCAGAACTGACTGAAATCTCCCAGCATCGTGTGTTCAGGCAGATTTGTTTTGATGGTTTGGACTGACTGTGCTGCTCTTTTAAACAAAAATTCCTGTGTGAAGTAAATAGGACATTTCACAAAATTTTCCTTTCCCTTTTGTGACACCAAATAACTGGACCACGTTTAAACAAAGCCATTTCTTCATAAATTTTTGCCCAAACATAGGAAAAGCTTTTTTTCCTTCATCTTCTATGCTGCAGCTGGATTCAGCAGGATAATGTCATTGCTCACCTCTGGCATGCAGCTTCCAGACTGGACGCTTAAGCTGCAGCAGCCTGAAAACCAAGTCATTTCTTTACCACATTAAAAAATACCTCAGTTCCCTGCATATAGTTATTAGGCAATTTTTCTGTAACACTTCAGATCGCTTTCAAGCTTCATGGTGCCAAGGTGAATAATAGGACTTTTGGAACAAAAGAAAAGGCAACTCCACTAAATAATTCCAATATTGTGTTGCCAGCCTACCCTGGACCCATGCACCTCAGAACCACCCAGCAAATGGACTTTTCTAGCTAATACAGCTCTGAGGCTCACAAGACACATCTTCATGAAAGCCCAGTCCCCTATTCCTTACCCAGACAAAATTCCTGTCTATATCAATGGAAGATCAATCTTCAAAACCAACTGCAGGATCTGTCTGGGCACATCACCTTTTTTGATTAGTTTTTCGTCTCTTTCTTTCCTTAGCTATTATGGAATCAAAGAAGTTTAAAGAAAAAAATGAAAAATCTGTCATATCTTTCTGTCTGCATCTGGCAATGGTCCGTGGTTAGGAAATAAGTTCATTACAAGAGTCTGAGTTCTTTCTCTCCTGTTTTTTTTGCTAGAGATCCTTAAATAACTTAGTGTCTGCACACTGACATTTTAACTTCCCACAGAGAAGCCACTGAAAGCTAAAAGACTTCCTAAGGTTTCAAAGCCTTACATTTTGTAGTTGGCCAATGTTTGAAGCTTCTTGTGCAACTGAGTAGGTGCATTTGGGATATGCATTACGACGGGATCATTTACTGGATTGGTTTGGTTTTGTTTTGTTTTTCTGCAAGGCCCCTGCCCTTTTCAATGCACAGAAATACAACATTACAAGCTAGAGAAACAGCTCCACTGCCAAAAAAACAGGTTCAGGCAACCATGTCCTGTTTTTCAGGGACAACCTTCTACATTAGTCACAAAAACATCAGTTGTCACTGGAGCACACTCCCAGCCCTGGATTCATGTTCCAGTTTCCCTACGCAGACACTGCTTTCTTGGTGCTGGAGGAGCTATGTTGACAAAGCACCTCCGCGAGCTGGAGTCTTAACAACCCATAGCCCAAAGAGACAGTCGTGCCTCTGGACCCTCTCGTCCTCCTTCTGTGCCAAAAATGCAGCTCACAGCAGAAGTCATATGCCATAAAACTGTGTGCATTGCACTTGATGTTTGAGCATGATGTGTAAACAGGGCTGCAAAGGCAGGTACCATCAGGCAAAAAGGTGAGCACAGCCAAACATTTTAACTTTGCACACCACGTGCCAGCCTGCCATCCCTCCCTCGCTGCCCCTTTGCTAGCACAGTCACAAAACCACCGTCCCCTCTGCTCCTCATCTCCCCAGCTACGCTCAAAATCCCAGTGCGGGGAGGGAGGCAACCCCAATTCCAACCTCAGCGGTGTGCATTTACAGGATGAATTCTTTGGTGAAGCCAGGACTGTGCAGTGTCACTTCAGAGCACGTGTTTTCCTTGGTTACCCAAAATAACATCCCAGAGATTGCTCCAGCTTATTCTTCACGTATCCTGGGATGAAATTCATCAAGCTCAGCTGATCTGAAAACATTCAACCAGCAAGAGATGTGAGATGAGGTTAACAAGAAACCAAGCTTTAAACATATATAAGGAAAATGCTGGTTCACAACGCAGAGGGGAAAAGCTATTGACACAGAATGCTAAAAAAAAGTATCTAAGATCCTTCTCCTAGGAAAAATAAAGAGGCAATGTAGGAGCAGGTGGCAGGCATAATAAATATCAGTGCAAAAGAGATTTGGGAGAAAGACTGGGGAAAGACCAAGTTTTATGAGTATATACAGTGTTTTCAAGCTGGCTGTGTTTGATTAACTTCACACCAAGTTGGTCAGAGATCTCCAGCTGTTTCAAAGCAGTTATCTTACGCAGTTTGCAGAGAGCAGGTGAGCCTGGCAGAGCGCAAATGTTAAAAAAGAGCAACACTGCCTGAGTTAATACAGCCAGAGAGTTCCTAGGAATGGTCCACAGTTTAAATGAAAGGATATACTGAGTGGGGATCCAAGAGATTTGTGCTTTTTGAGATATATGAAGACACACATCAATTTCACAGAGCAGGAAAGATGAATGGTGTTGTCTAAGAGTGAAACAATTTCAAGACTGATCGAAATCCTGCTGAAGCCAATGGAAATACTTTCACTGATTTCAGTACAAGTTGGGTCAAGCCCTGGGTTTAAAAAAATGTGATTGCATTTAAGAAAGATTAACAATACATAATGATCATATCATATTAACTAAGGGCATTGGAATAATTTCCTTTAGCTGGGTTAATCTCTGCTTAACCCTCTGGAATGGCAAACCATACTCAAAAAAAAGTCCTTCAGAAGCAGACCCGCTTTATTAATGTTTTTGACCATATCTCCATAGCAGTAAGCCTTTGTGGTTCAACAGAGCCAGGTGCACTCAGAGGTTTAAGGATGCATTTTGCAGAGAAAGAGCCTAATCACATTAATCCATGTGACGACAATGGCAGAGTCGAGGAGTTCAGTTGCAAATGAACAGAATTTAACGGAATCAATCTCAAGCTCAGACAGGAAAGTAATTTTTACTGTAAATTATTATATCGACAATAAACAGTGCGATGATTGATGCTATGGAAGAAATGCTTTAAACAGCAGTAACAGAAAAACAGTTTAGAATGTAGGCCAAACTATAGGGCATTCAAAATGGAAAAATTCAAGGCGCTAGCTCTGGGTGGAAAAGATAATGTGAAACAGATCCTCATAGGTAGAAGGACACCTAGAAAGATGGCAAGAGGAGAAGGGCAGGAGGCTAAGTGCACGTTTGCAATGATTTACAACAAGGAGGCCAATACTGCGCTCCTCCTTTCCCTCTAGCTAGCCCTTAACCCACAAGCTGCAAAGCACTGCTATCACCCAGGCCTTCCACATTCGTCACCTGCACTTTGCACGGGAACGCCCTGTCCTCAGTTAGCATATCTGCTCTGACTGCATGATATTGCCAGTGTTCCCCACTACCACATCAGTCTTCTCACGGCTGTCCCCAGTCCTGTGGAAGGCTATGTGATCAGGGCACTGATGTTTGCCTAGCTGGCTTTGAGGATCTCTGTTGTACAAGTGCTACAGCATCAATAAAGCCCAAAGCACGGCATCGCCACGGTACTGGTAAACCCGAACAGCTGCAGCACCTTGTGCCACTGATATTTCTGCCTCTCCCCAGCACCATCACCTCGGTGCACCCTGCACTGCACGAGACCAACACCCTTACCCCAGCCAGGGTGTGCTTGAAATATCATAGACTCATAGAATGGTTTGGGTTGGAAGAGACTTTAAAGACCATCTAGTTCCAACCCCCTGCCATGGGCAAGGACACCTCCCACTAGACCAGGTTGCTCCAAGCCCCGTCCAACCTGGCCTTGAACACCTCCAGGGATGGGGCAGCCACAGCTTCCCTGGGTAACCTGTTGTGCATCCCTGTGCACAAGAATCCAAGGTTTGAGTACACCCACAATCCCCTTTACTCCAGGCAGCGAATAACTAACTCTGCCTTCCTCACTGCTCCATGTTGCCCACCAAGGCATCGGTACCTCCATATACCATCCCAGAGGTGATACTCTCCAATGACCAATAGATCAAAAATCTCTTGTGCTCCTCCATACCATTGCCCCCTACCAATGCCCTTGCTGTGCTGCTTTAACTTCCATACCCATTCTCTTCATAATCATGGCTGAAAGCTGCATCAGCGGAGGTTCAGACTAGATATTAAGAAGCATTTCTTTACTGAGAGGGTGGTCAAACACTGGAACAAGCTTCCTAGAGAGGTGGTCGATGCCCCAAGCCTGTCAGTGTTTAAGAGGCGTTTGGACAATGCCCTTAATAAAATGGTTTATCTTATGATCAGCCCTGAAGGAGTCAGGCAGTTGGACTAGATGATCATTGTAGGTCCCTTCCAACCGAAATATCCTACCCTATCCCATCCTAGCCTAAGATGATCATTGCTAGTCTAGCCTAGCCTAGCCTAGCCCCTTTACCCCACAGCACCACACAGCTCCAGAGGACCAGTACCCACTTGGTCTCCAATAA
Organism: Burhinus bistriatus; assembly: GCA_013397275.1. Classification (NCBI taxonomy): domain Eukaryota; kingdom Metazoa; phylum Chordata; class Aves; order Charadriiformes; family Burhinidae; genus Burhinus; species Burhinus bistriatus. The sequence continues at coordinate 76,071 of VYXH01012235.1, read as the reverse complement.
ACCCAGCTATCTCCCCTTCCTGATGGTGTTAATACCTGACTGCTCTCCTCTGTATCCACACTACAGTTGTTCTGCTCAGAGCCCAGAAGCTCTGACTCCCACTCCTGCTCTGCATCAGTCTCCTTGTGTCCTGCAGGGCCAATGTCCTCCCAGGAGCTGTCACAGCTCTGACTCCCACTCCTGCTCTGCATCAGTCTCCTTGTGTCCTGCAGGGCCAATGTCCTCGCAGGAGCTGTCACAGCACTGCATAGTCCCAATGACATTACACCCAGGGGAACTGATGAGTATTGATCCCGCACACTTCTCCCCTAAATAACACAACAGCAAGGTCCCTTTTATCCCTAGAGAATAAAGCATTTCCCTTTCTACGCCAAACCTTGCTCGATTTATATTCTGTTATGCAGTTGGATGATCCATGATGCTCTTACCTCAAAGTCCACCAGAACATCCCTAGTCCTGCAGCACATACAGTTTCACTGGCCAGAGTCCCCAAGTCCTGTGATGCCCTGGTTGCTTTCCCTGCCCTACTTTAAAAGTCGGTAGCAAACCCCCGCTGCTCAGTACTCATGTCAATATATATTAGTGCTTTTTCCACCCATTTATCCTCTTTGCATGATGTCTTTATGCCCTGTCCCTTTGAGCATTTACATTTCTAAATACACTCACACACTGAAATCTCTCCTGGGACCCAAAGGCAACACCAACCCCCTCCGGCGCCAGGCCTGGCAGTGCTGGCAGATGGGCAGGCCCTTTGTGCCTCAGTGTCCCCCACCGTAGCATCCATACTTTCTCCGCTGGGTACGTCAGAGACCCTCTCTCCTCACAGCACGGGCACACTGGGGTCTTTCATCTTCCCATCAGACTCCCTCCCTGCATCCTGTTGAATCCATTACCCCTTCCACATACCCCGTGGAGTTTGGACTCCCCTCTCTTTCCACTGTCCCTCTGTGTCCCACTGCCTTTGTATCCCCCTCCCCATGCCACACTGTGTTTCCCCAGTGCCCCACTGTTGAGTTGCTTAGCTCAAATAAGTTTTAATTAGAATAAATTACTTAGTGTTATAATACGATGTGATTTATGCTGTTTGCCTAGCTTTACTTAGCATGAGTAGCTAAATTTGCTGAAGCCTTTAGGCCGCAATAGAGTTAATTTTCTTGGTAATTTTCCTAGCAGCAGGTACAGTGCTGTGTTTAGTCTTTTAGTATGAGGAAAATGTCGATAACACACCCATGTTTTGGTCGCGTTTTACCCTAAGTCTGGGACTTTTCAGTTCCCCATGTTCTGCCAGCGAGCGCAGGTGCACAAGAAGCGTAAAGCAGAAAATAAGGAGGCGACAACCGCCAGCAGCGACTGCAAATCCACGAGACAAGAGCAGTCAACGCCCGGCCTGCCCGGACACAGAGAAAGAATCCAAGAAGGTGTTAGAAAACCCCAGACCAAAGAATCACCATCGGACTAAAAGACGCATCCTGCCTTTACCACATCAGCATTTGCCCCCTCGTGCCCCACTGCGGTTGTACCCCCTCCCCACGCACC
>VYXH01012235.1:5998-74045 GCA_013397275.1 Burhinus bistriatus | reverse complement strand
CTTCCCTCCTCGCCCCCTTCCCTCCTCGCCCCCTTCCCTCCTCGCCCCCTTCCCTCCTCGCTGTGTGGGGGTCCAAAAGGAAAGGGGACGCGCTGCCCCCCTGTCCCCCAGCAGTACGCTGAGGACCCGGGGAGGAGGGGGTGCCTTTCCCCCCTCCACACCCCCACGCCTTTTCTTCGGCAGTGCGTTGGGGACCCAAGAGGTTGCTAGTCCCCACCTTCCCTCCTTTCTCTGTGCAGTGCGGTAGCGGTGACCCAGGAGGAAAGGGATGCTAGTCCCGTGCGTGCCTCCCTCGCCCTTTTCCCTTTGCAGCGCAGCAGGGACCCAAGGGGATGCTAGCTGTAGCCACACACACTCTCCTTTTCCTTTTGCAATGGATGCAGCGGAGACCTAGGGGGAAGGGGTGCTAGTCTTACGTACTTACATCCATCCTTTTCCTTTGCAATGCAGCAGGAATCCAAGAGGATGCTAGTCCCCTGTGTCCGCTTGTTCCTTTCACCTCTAAACCACGTTGAGGATTCAAGGGGAAAGGGGATGCTGGTTCAGTCTGCACCCTACCTCCTCTCCCAGTCTAAGGGATGATAGCTAGCTCCCCCTCCAGTTCCTTTAGCTGACCATGAAATAAGAATTCAAATGGAGGGAGATATACTGGACCTGTCCCTCCATATACATGGAGAACCTCACCAGAAAGGGTTTCTGACTTTCCGTCCTCCCTGCGGGGAGTGGAGCAGGGACTGTCGTGGTGTCGTTGTGCGGAAGGAGAGGGGAAGAAGAGATACTCTGCGTCGTTCTTCATTCTGCCCTGTAGTACAGTGAGGAGGAGGACCATGGAAGAGGGGGAGAGTGTAGCATGTGCCTTCTTTCCTCCGTGGTCTCCTAATTGAAATAGAGGATGTGGGGGATTATAGTGTGGTTCTCCCTTAATACATAACAGAAGTGGAACATGGGAGTACGCCACTGGAGTTTCTTTCCCACTGACTAATTAAAATGGAGTTTGGAGAATAATGTATTCTCCTTTTGTGCCTTCATGTGGGTGGGAATGGGTTGGGGAAACGCTGCCAGTGCTTATATGCAATGAATGAGTTCCTTTCCTTTCTCCATGATCAGAATTGGGTGGGGAATGACTAAGGTGACATCCTTCTCTTGTCTCCTTACTTGTAAAGGAGGAGTCTAGTTTGTTTTATCACCTCATTTCTCTGGGACGGATAACCATGAATTAATCCACCTACATACTTTCTTTCTAAAGTCTGATGACTTTTTTTCTCATTACCCCCCCCTCTTATTGCCCCTTTAGTAACTTTGTAATTTATTAAAAAAAAAAAAAATCACTTGTGGGAGTCAACCCTTTCATTTCGTGATTTTCAGTCTTTATAATAGTCATCTATGTATGTCTTAATTTATCCTTTACAGCAGGAGTTGGATGGACTTCTTATGATTATAAATAATGTATAAATCCATAACCACACTAACAAACTAGCTGTTTCCTACCCCTTTTGCCCACAGGTTTTTTTGCAGTGCCTTGGGGTAGATGGGTAGGTATCCCCTCCTCCTCTTTTATCCTCAGTGTCATCGAAAGTGTTTTGTTTTGTTTTTATGTACATATAAAAATAACCACAAAATTTCATATGTAAAGGCTTAACAAAGACTATACAGAACTGGATCTGTGGTAAGAAACTATCTTGACACGAAAGATTGCTTATTACAGCACTCATCTGTCTACACCAATTAATAGGTTATCTATATGCTTGTTTGCAAAACTTTTGTCTCCTTTCGCAATGATGTGGTTGTCTTTTTTCTTAATTTCACCTAAGGTTTTGGTTTGGTTTTTTTTTCCCTCCATGAAAGGGCACTGCATGACTAGGCTATATAATTTGACGTTCTTTTCTGGCTCTGGTAAATATATTCTTCATTTCCTTTATGATACTATATAGTAATAAGATCTCAAGCATAAAATGGAAAAGTCCTGAAAGGACATGATGAGCTTTTTTTTCTGCTTTTTGCACAGGTAAAACTTCTCATGGCTTATTGATTCTGGGTTTTTCCATGGTTTTTTTCAGTTTGAGGTTGTGAGGAAGTCAGAGGATGGGTGGATTTGTTTGGAGTCTCTACTTTGAATGTCATTAATATGATGGTTTGTGTGAAGTGTTCTTGGAGTTTTTCCCAAGGCTCTAGATCCCGACCTGGATTTGTCCAATGTTTGTGCTTCCAACAAGCACCTGGTGTGAGCACAGTTCATCTTATGTTGCTTCTGAACTTCTGGTGTGAAGCATTATCTACTGATCACTGCTGGAGTGGCACCTGAATTAAGGGAGCATGCTAAAAGTCAATTGCTAATCCACACTACAGGTTGATTTCTCTGAAGTTGTTGAATGAAGTCTTTTGGAGTTGGTGGCCAAAGGGTTCGGGGGTAAAAGAAAAAACATTGCTTGAAGCCGGTGTTTTGGAGATGGCAACGAACTGAAAAGGCTTCTTTTCCTGAGTTTAGGAAACTATTAGTAAAATGTCAAAATCAAAAGGCTAGATTCAAAGAGGATTAGATACCTTGTACAAAACTAAGTAGGAATTTATTTTGTCTGTCAATAACTTGTAATCTTCTGGTCAGGATGTAAGAATATGCAGAAACCTTTAGGGTTAAATACTGCTGGCCTGGAAGATGGGATAGTTCAGGTCTTTGGTGTTTGGTTTATTTTGAAAGAGGCACCAAATTCTTGAAAAAGAAGTCTGAGAAATTACTTCCTTAGATGAGAAGGACATAGGTTTTCAAGGCCATATGAACTTGAATTTGGACTGAAATGAGGTGTGGTTAGATGTAGCACGTTTTAAACATTGTGGCTAATTTTTAACTTTATGAGTGTGTTGACTCCTCTTCACAGCAACGCTTGCTTCACAATGTAAGCAGGACACTGTGATTTGAGCTGTTGATTGGTTCTACCACCTAGCTTAAGGTGTAGGAAATTCTCTGTTCTGCTTTTTTTGTTATGTTTTATTTTTCCTAGGTTTTGGTACAGTTTTACTATTTGTATTCTTTATGTACTTCAATGCTGCTTCAAACATGGATTCCCTGTCAATAGCAGTGAGAGAGCCAGCAGCTTGTGAAAGCAAGCTGTCAATTAACTTAATTTATCATGGTTATGTTTAGCATCTTGGTCTTTTTCCTATTTGCATGTTTGTTTTTACTAGCCTGTCTTGAACAGCCACAGCCAAAAACATTGCCGCACATGATCTTGAAGAGAAGCACAGAATTGTTTAGGTTGGAAGAAACCTCTCAAGACTGTCTAGTCCAACCTGCAAAGTATATGAGGGTTTAAAGAGGTATATGGTATTTAATTTTTCTGACCATAAGATGGGCCTATGGAAACAAAAGTGGGCATGCATAACTTTTTTTATCAGCTGATACCAGCAGAAGTCTCGTAATTAACTCTTTCATATCTCTCACTAAGTTTGCATTAGGGAGAAAAGAAAAATGTTTTCCCTCTCTGACGTATAGAATTTATTTCCCTTCCTGAATATCTAAGGAAAAACATTACTCTAAAAATTGGAAGTCTGTTCAAATTTGTGATTGCCTGCTCTTGGGAATATTGATGGGTTTTCTGGTTCAAACAGAATTTTTAAATTTCTGTTACCTTTTTTAACCATAGTTGTTTTTTTTTAAAGCAGTTGGTTAGAGACTGAATTTTGCAAATTTCATTGCTGTAAAACCAAATTGTTGTAAGAACAGGGCCTCTTTGTACTCTTAGGACTCTGTCAACTTTCTGTGCTTTAGCCTCCAATTTCAGAGTTTGTTTCTCCAGTCAATGAGCATGATATGCTAGGTCTCCATTCTGCTTGTTCCACTCCAGCCCCTTAGCGCTGAGAAAATGCAGATCCAGCCCTGGGGAATGACTGCTGTTTAAATTGGCTCTATAGGTAGGGTGGAACTGGCAGAACAACCATACGTAGCTACCTTTGCAATTTCCATCTTTGAGAGTGTGTGGAGAAAGGGGTGGTCAAAGAATGCTGTCTTCTGGCTTATCCTTAGCTCTTATGACAGTTTCCGGAGAGCAAGATGTGAGATGTGTTCAAGTAAAATGGGTTAGAGACAACAAAAAAGCTGTTTACAACTGGACTAAAATTATATATTTGAACACAAGTAGCCAAACCATGACTGTAGCTTGTTGGGCAGAACAGTAGTCTTCAGTCCTGCAAGCTGGGACTTGTGTATTGGTGGTGGTGACTGTTTTGTTTTTGTTTTATAATTATTCAGCAGAAGTTATGAGGCCATGCAACTAAAGAGATGCTATCGATGTGAATGTACCAGTGGAGATGCTGACTCATAAATAACTTGGTTTCAGTGTGGTCAACAATTGTAGTGCTCGCATGGTTAAATTTAAAGTGTGTGATTTTCTGAAAATATTTTCTTCATAGTAAATACATTCTCCCTTTTCACCATGCTTTTTGGATAGAGTTTTACAGCATACTAGCTTTTTTTTTTTCCATCAGAAATAGTCTGAAACCAGGATTAAAACTTGTCAAGGGATCCTCTAGGCTTGCACATGAGAACTTGAAGCAATTTGTCTGCCTGGCTGTTTAGAGCTAAAATATTTTAATCAATTACAAGGCTTTTTACTGTATTCTGTTTGCTGTGTTTTTTATTCTAGGTTACCTAACAAAAGAAGAACGTAACTCGACTGCTGTTCTGTCACGATGGGGTCAATTGTGTGGGAATGTGGTTAAACATTTTAATACCTTAACCTAATACATGCTATATAATACTGAGAAAAGAAAAGGCAAGAATTCTCACACGTCTGTCTCAAATACGTCATCTTCTGGACTGAGCTAAGAATGTTGTATACACAGAGTATCCCAGTTTTGAAGAACCTTAAACAAGGACTGAAAATATTGCTGTTGAAGTGAAACCTGAGGGTACAGGACTTGAAAGAGCTTTCTGACTGGGCTCGATAGCTGGCCCCATTCCCATTGTGGAAGGATGGCTATTAGCTGGATGTTCTGTTACCTTTGGCTTTTGGATGTTTTGGTGGGGCACACAAGAGGGCACAGTTTATTTTCTTGTGAGCCCATCATCTTGCGGATGTGCCAGGATCTGCCTTACAATACCACCTTTATGCCTAATCTTCTGAATCATTATGACCAGCAAACAGCAGCTTTAGCGATGGAGGTAAGACAATTTTTTTTCAGCAGTATATATGGTTTTGGCCTTTAGTTGACAAATAAGTGGCAACAAAATCCAGGCAGATAATTATATTAGAAATAAAAATTAAAAAATCAAGATAATTAATAATTTAAATAAAAACCCAAATATCACTTGCGTAAGATGTATTGTAAGATATACTAAAATATTCTATGACTACAAAATTTGCCTAATTTAGTATAACTGAGTGTGAAATACTCTGGATGTGTTTATATGTTAGTCTGTTACTTTAAATATTTAGACAGATCAAGAATGCATATTTTGAATGGTCTGTCACTTAACTAAATGCCAGAAAAATAGCATACTGAACAATGAATAGCAGATTTTTAGTTCTGAAGACTATGTTCTTTGGTGGCTTTGTAATATTTGGCCTTTTCTTACTCGCCTAAAATTTGGTGTGAAGAAAATAAGAATAGTAAGACATACCATGAAAATAATGGAAATTGCTCATTTATTAGTACTGCTTTTCTCAGCTGCAAGAAAGTCTGTTGTCTTGCAGAGAATTTAATTAACCTGTTTCAGTTCTATATCCCAGCAGACAAGCTTTTAGACTTGCACTTTCTGTATTATAATGGTACCTTATTACTATTACCATTATCCCCAAAACCTTCTTTGGATTTATGTATAATAATTTTCTCCTTTTTAAAAAAACTCAACACATTTCCACTGATATTTGTCTAAGCTTTCTTTGGAGAACTTTCCTGATGGGGCTTCAACCACACACTTAGTCTCTTTTTACATATAGTCTAGTGTATACAAGACTTTTAAGTTCACTTTGATCTGTTCTCTATCCTGCCACCCTGCCTAAGGAGTTTCCTTACTTGGTATTCTGTGATATGACTAAAATTGATGGAAATTCAGAATATTAGGCAAGTCTTGCTGTCAGCCTATTCAAATTTTCATGAGAGATTTGTGCAGATTAGTTTTTTGGGTTTTTTTAAGTGCTTGGGAATCCTCGCTGGTAGATATGCTATGCTGCATACTGAGAACAGAAAGAGTAATCAGATGTTTTCATTTTTGAATGCTCTTCCTAACAATATAGAAACTTAATGTAATTGGTCTTGTTAAATAACGTAAAGCCAAGGCTTTATATAGTCTTTCTATGGAAGAGTTGTGAACCAGACTTGACAGGCATTTTACTATAAGAATAAAACAGAGATTCTACCCTTAATTTTTGTTTGTTTGAAAGAACTATGGACTTGCATTTCAATGGCTCATTCAGATGTCACCAGGGATTCCAATTATACTAAATACATAGCAACAGGGATGAATTTTATTTTAGAATTGGTTCTGGTAAGTTCTGAGGACTTTGAAGATCTAACTGTAAGGAGGAAAAATGAAGCCAAAGCAAGTAAGCAAGTTTAATAGGGTAACAGTGTGAACAACTAGGTGTGTACAAACTGTTTGTTTCCTCTTTGAAAGGTGGAACTTAGGGTATTAAAGGAATTGATGACACCAACTGGATTGAAGACTTCTGGGACTTGGCTTGCAGAGGTGTGGAGATAGTGGCTTTTGGTTTTGTTGGGTGGTTGGAGATGTAGAAGATTACATCTTGGCGTGGAAGTAGATTATCAGTGAAAGTCTTCTGGGATCTGTGCGGTTCAGTTTTTTCTTAAATGATCTAGAAGAGAAGACTAGCAGTAAAATGAGAAAGCCTCTTGATGCTGTTGAGCGTAACTTAAAGCTAAGGTCAAATCAGAATGAAGAATTGTAAAGAACTTGAGGTTATGTTTGATACATATTGAGCCATAAAATTGTTGAGGAAATTCAAAGTGATAAATATGTATGTGCTGGGGGAAATAATATTCTTCATGAGTGGTTGTGGTGCTCAGCTTATTTCATTGGACTTACAATGGTTTGTTCTGTTGAAATGTCAGCTGAAAGCTTGACTGAGCAGTAGGAAAACTAAAAGGCACATCAGACCTGGAATAATTGGGAAGGGAATGAAGACCAGACATTAGTGGTGGTGTATAATCCTGTGGCTCACAAATAGCTGGAGTGTTGTGTGAAGTTCTGAGCTATCTCAAAAAATGTGTTTGAACTGAAAGAGGTCCAGGGAAGAACAAGAAGAATGACCACAGGCTTATGGAACGTATCCCATATGAGGAGTGCTAGACTATGGCAGGGTGCTTTAGCATACTTTTAAAATAGAAAAAAAACCCAACAAGCCAACAACAATAACTGCTGTCATAAGTGGCATGCAAAGGGTTATAGGGATTGACTGTACACTCTCTCTTCCAGCGAGGAGCTAGGCTCCATCAAATGAAGTTGCTAGAAGCCAAGTCAGAACAGAGAGGAAGAGGTGGTTCTGCAAATAGCTGGCAATAGAGCTGTGAAACTCTTCGACAGTACTGCGGAGGCAAAAAGTTTGAGGAGGCTGGACCAGAGCTTGGAAGATAATGCCAGTGAGGGTGGCTAGGTAGAAAAAAAACACTTCAGGCTCTTCCCCTCAGGAGAAAATTGTCACAGGCTGGGAGAGCATTTAGGGAATGTGAGAAATGTCCTGCTAATGGTCCATTTTGCCAAGTGTTCTGTAACTGCTAATGGCAAGAGGACATACTATTTAGGGAAGGCGTGCAAGCCTGGCCTCTTTGTCTGTGGGCTGTTGCTTCCCCAGTATCCACAGTCCCCGAATTAGGGGTATTAGAGGGTACCTCCCTGCCTGATCCCTTCGGTATCATTTAATGCATCTATTATCAATGAATTTCTCTAAATTATTTAATGAATACAGTACTGTCAACCAGTTCACTAGCCACCATGTGAAGAAGTACTTATTCTCTAACCTGTTTTAAACCAGTTTCCTGCTAGTTTCATTTAGTACCCTTTTGTTCCAGTTTGTGCAATAATGTGCTGTAGTTAAATACTCTGTTACACTTGTGATTTTTGGAAACCTTGGTTTTATCCGAATCGAAGTGTTCCAGCTGTTTAAGCTTTCTTCTTGCAATTCAGCTGCTTCGTTCCTGTAATAATTTTAGTTACCTTTCTCTGTCCCTTTTTCTAGCCTTCTCCTGGCTGAGGTGTGGAGATGAGAATGGCACACTCCTCCAGATGTGGGCACACTAGGGATTTATTGCTAAATAAAATCATGCTTTTTGCTGCTAATAGCTTCCTAGTAATGGCCAACATTATGTTCATTTTTCTGGCTTTTGTTGCATGTTAAACCAATGATTTCAGAGAACTGTCAAAAATACCACTTTTACTGAAAGTCTGTTTATGGCCACTGTTAGGAGCAGAACAGTAATTATATGGACCTCCAGTCTGAGCCAGAATAACTAGTGTAATTGTTCTTATCTTTGTAAGTAAAATAGCTTTCTGCTACAGAGAGAGAAACAGTTGAGAAGCAAATGTTACTTCTCTGCTCTCTGTGGTATAAAGCTCAATTTAATAGCATAAATTAGCTTGCATGAAACATAGTGGTGCTGCAATTCATACACTAGCTCGATGCCAGAGCCATTTTTCAACTTAGCATGAGTGCGTTGGTGTTGTGGGTGTATGTATAGTACTCCCTTCTGCCAATATAATTAGCATATAGGCCAGTGGTTTCAGTCTGGGAATGGACTATGGGCTACTTCTGAATGCTTCATGAAAAACGGTGAAGGCTGCGCAAGGAAACAAGGCTATTATCAAGCTTAAATTCACTATGCAGGGGCCTGCGCCTCCATTGCAGAGTTCTTTAGGGGTTTGAACAGGGATAAAAGAATAGAAAGCCACAGGTTTGCGTAAGTGTATTTCCACTCCTTGTATTAGCCTAGATTGCCCCATAAATCTGTACTTAGCAAGAAAGAAGTTTTCATTATTTGGCTTTTTAGACATTATTTAATGTTGCAGTCAAATGGATGGGGCACTCAAATTCTGAACTGAATGAAGTCTATTAAAACTTGCATTGTGACATTTTCTGGTAAACATCTCTCGTCTCCAAGCCCTCCCTAATTGCTGAAGCATGAAATAATACAGCAGCAGAATCAGTGTGATTCATCTTGTATATTGCAGGGGGAAGGCCTTGTAATTCTCAGTTTTTCAGTACCACTTTTTCACAACAGTTCCTAATAACACCCATAAGAGAAAATTCAGCTTGCTTCTACTGAAAGAGTGCAATACAAGAAAGAGTGAATGTGAAGTAAAAAAGAGAACTACTACAGCTCTTATCTTACCATCAATAAATTCAGTGTACTTCTCTTCCCATACCATTGATTGCTTCACTGAAGGAACTGTTTTAAAACTTATCATTATTTCTTGAAAACTCAAAATATCAGTAAGTTGCCTTTTGAGACTTTATGCCAATATGATTCCTTCGTAATTATAGTAAAGGCTAATAAGTCATGTCATCATTGTTGTCTTGTTATGTTGCAGCAATACTGGTATTAACCAGCTTGATTAAACATGAAAAACAGAATATTACATCAGGAGTGTCTCTTAGCGTATACTGGTCTGTACTGTAATCGGTTCCTGTGCCTTTACTTACTCCTAGGAAAGATAATGCCTTAAGCTTTCTGCCGTGCTACATCAGCAAGGCCTGCTTTAATCCGGGAAGACTGAAGGGAGGGCTTTCTGCATTCAAGGGCCTGGAGCATTATTTCATCCCCAAGCATCTCTAAAGGGACTTGCTGCTTTTGATAAGGGACAAACACCAGTTGCGTTAGTCCGCATGTTAACATCCGCTTGGCCATAGCGGAGACTAGAACAAGAGTCATTTTACATCTGCTGCTTTCTAAAAGGAGTAGTGCTGGTTAATATAGAGTTACAGACTAGTCATGATAGAGTATGGAGATATGGGATAGTCGGTGTAAAGGGCGGATATTTTCCGGAGCCGGGAGCTGTCCTGCCCCGGAGTCCTGCACAGCCGCCGTGCACATTGCACTGCCGGCCTCACGGTTCCTCACTCTCTGGGGTCATGCCTTGTATCTGTTCCATGCTCTCGTGTAAAGCATATTGTAAGGTATTTTTTAAATTTTCTGTAATCTGCTAACAGGTTGTTTTATTACAATCACCGTTTAGCATGGTCTGTCTCAGGTATGCTGTTAAAACTTCCCTCTAAATATGTTCGTGATGGTAGTGTGACATTGAGATGATGTTGCACTGTGCTGCTGCCACGATTCTGCTGTGTTACATAGATTGCGTGCTGAATGAGGCAGTAACAATGGAGAAGTTAAATTACCCCTATCCCCCTGAGGGATCTGACCCTGTTTATCTATCTCTTGTATTAGTATTGCTACAATGTGAAGAATTATCTTCTGTCCCTTTTTCACTTAATATTCTGTTAGCCTTGAAGGATTTGCTTATGCGTAAGACTAGCAAGCAGTGGTTTTTATCTGTCTTAATGCAATTTTTGTAGGCAAATATTTTTTTCAGAGAACACATAACCTGGTAGCCTGTTGGAGCCTGGGAGCATGCTATTAAAGCTTTTGTCACTGATGAAGAGAAGTGGTTTAATATGATGATTGCCAGCCTTGTTGCAGTTAAATATACTTCCAGCACTTCCTTCTTCTTACCCTGATTTTATAGGATCTCACAAATGATGCTAAGAATCAAAGAGGCTTTAAAGGACAGGAACCAGACATAGTTGTGGGCTAAATGCGTCCCTCTGGGTGAATAGAGAAGCGCTGTCTTTTGGGATTATACCAGAGGTCAGATGCTCCAGAAATGAGATGATACAGTCACCATATGGGCAGAGGAGATAACATGCTATTCCTTTGCACTCCCCCGCAACTTCCATTCCCATTTTGCATATCAAAAAAGAGCAGTGGTAGGGACTTACGGAAGCACTGTAGCTAGGTTGGCTAGCGTGTAGGTGGGAGATGCAAAAGGGGAAATAGAGAAATAATGTTATCCCGCAGTTGATTTGTTTTTTGCAGTGTGAGGGAGGTAGCTGGAAGGGGAGAGGAGTAATGTTGACTCATGCACTCCTACTCCGTCAGCATGGCAGGGCTCACCAGCTGATAATCATTGGATTAAGATAAATAAACTATCCAATCATGGAGTTTTGAATATTTAGAAGCAGAGCTGGTGAATAGTTAATGGACTTTGTCACAGAATATGCAACTACAGATGTGAAGACACCTGATTTTTTCATACCCTATTTCAAATTTAGTGGTTTCTTGGTTGTACTGATTCTTGCAGAGGATGATGCCATTGACCTGCCACAGAGCAGAGGGCATGCTGCAAGATTTGCAGCTAACTATATTTCTGTAAGTATAGCACAGTTACTTTTTTGTGGCAGTATATATTTTTTTTGTCTTCCCAGCAGTGATCTTTGGAGTCTTAGTTCATTTTTTCGCTCTTTTTTTTTAGGAGGAAAAGAGCCGGAATATGCTTAAAAATGGCATAAACAGAAGGCATAGCTATATTTATTCCCAGCCTGGTCTTAGTATCTGGGATAAGAGTTAGGCATTTTTCCAGTATAGGTAGGTCAAGTATTAAGTGACTTATTTTAGTGGTGTTTCTCAAATAGCTTTTCTGTCAGGCGTATATTAGTACAGATTTCAGATAATCAAGGTTTGGACTCAACTTAGTATATTGCCTCTCAGTTCTCGATTTTCATAAATGCCAGGGAGAACTGTGCAAAATTCAGTGCTCTTGCTTTATGTGATTATGATTCCTACCTTCCCTGGAGCTGGGAGGTAGTACTGCCCCATTCCTCTTCTATTTCTGAGTGATTATTTATTTATTTATTTATTTGGATACAAATGGGAAGCATCTTTCTTTGGTTTTGAGCAGAAAGGATGGGGAGAATGTAGGGTGGAAGACCCTTAACTTCTTCCCCCATTAATTCTATCTTTATCCCTTTCCGCCCCCCATCTTCTTTTGCCTTGCCCACGCACTGTACCCTCCTAAATCTCAGCAGTGTTCCTTGGCTTTCTGTGTTCTTCAGTTCTGCATCCAAAACACATAGAAGAATATAAAGCTAATGGAAAAGTAGGTTTTAATCAGCTGGTGTGTTGTAAGTGCTCTAATCTTAGACACTAATTTGCAGTAAGGATTAATTTTCTCTTTAGTATGTAAGAAAGATTATGATGCCTACAGAACAATGGAACTGTACATGATCATAAGAAAGCAAACCGTGCACCAGCTGATTAAAGCCTACTCTTTCATTAACTTTATATTCTTTTATTCCCACTCTGAATTTTCACCTTAGAAATAGCCACATAAAGATTATAGATTTTTTTATTCTTAAACCAGAATATCTCAAAGCTAGAATTGCAAAGATGAATTTGTGGAGTACAGGCAGAGTAAAGGAGTGCCTAATAATGTACTGTGTAGGAATTCTTGCGTTAGGAATACCTAAAGCTTCTCTGTTTAACAGAATCACAGAATCACTGGGGTTGGAAGGGACCTCTGGAGATCATCTAGCCCAACCCCCCTGCCAAAGCAGGGTCACCCACAGCAGGTTGCACAGGATGGCGTCCAGGTGGGTTTGGAATGTCTCCAGAGTGGGAGACTCCACCACCTCTCTGGGCAGCCTGTGCCAGTGCTCTGCCACCCTCAAAGCAAAGAAGTTCCTCCTCGTGTTTAGATGGAACTTGCTATGGTCAAGTTTGTGCCCGGTACCTCTTGTCCTATCACTGGGCACCACTGCAAAAAGACTGGTCCCATCCTCCCAGCACCTTCCCTTGAAGTATTTGTAACCATTGATGAGATCCCCTCTGAGTCTTCTCTTCTCCAGACTAAAATGCATTTGAAACGCATCATCTTGTGGTTTCAGTCTTGACCTGTAAAGGGCATGAGTGTTGTGCAAAGGTGAAATCCTGAGTGGGTGAGAACAATTTGGGAAGACCTAGAGCTGTAGATCCATACAAAAATTAGTATGGTCTGACAATGAGGCTTCTGGGGAAGCTGTTTCTTGAACGTAGCCTTAGATGGTCTCATTTTAGGACCATCAATCCAATCCTTTTCAAACTGAGGTTCACTGAACTTCAAGATAATCTGAGTAGTGAATATTCCATGAATACTGAAGCATTTAGACTCATCGGGCAGGAAGAGCAGCCACGCGAGATAATCGTTTGGGTTCAGGTAAAGCATAGAGCTGTGTGTATGTACCTACTTGGAAGTCAGTAGAGGCTTAAATAAGGAAGAAAGGGAAAGAGCCTTGTCTTTGGCTAGAAATCGTTTGAAACAGTTAACCCAAAGAGAGTCATGTCCAGGAACAGGTGCGCAGAAGATGGACTTTTTGGCTGCTGTTTGCAGGCACTGTTTTGTTTTCGGGAAAGCGTTGTGATTCTGACAATCAGACTGGCAAATACAGACTTACCGAGGAAGGTATTTGTCAGTGCGGAGGTACCCAGATCCACAACAGCAAACCAAATGAATTTGTGGATCCAAAACATACCTGAGCACGTGGTCCATCCTAGTACGACATTTAAAAGGTACATAAACTCTAACTGCCATTTTCAAGTGGAATGGATGCTTGCTTAAGGTGAGCAATCATGATGGTGAGCCTCTGATTTTTATCCTCCAGGGGCCATATCATTGCACTTAGAGAAACCAGATAAAGATATTACAGTTCTATGCTCTACAGAACAGCGTGAAAGAATAGAGTACTATAGAGATGCTTCTTTCTAAAAGGAATTCAAAGAACACAAGGTTAAAACTTGTGCATGTAGGTCATCAGTGCTCAAATAGTTGAAGTAGATAGCGGGTGTTAGAAACCCTTACTTTCTTTTGCCTGGCTAACAGACGTTCTCCAGAGAATAATGTCAGAAATACTGTTTTTTTAATCTTTTATGTTAATGAGAACAAGATGCCAAAATGCAGACTAGTAGTGAGAGAGAAAACAGAGAGAAGTAGGGTTTGAAGGTTTTTTTGTTAAATCGATAAACTACTGCTTGCACATTGAAGAGGAACTCTGTCACCGTGTTCATATTTTCTTGAATAAAAGATTAATTCTGAATGATGATTCAAGTGAAAATATGGAAACGAAGTTTAGCCTTAATAGTTTAGTGCAAGCATATGAAAAAAACATTAGTTTTATGTAATGATTGAGCTTAAAGTGAATGATCTACATCTTAATCAACATCTATTCACAGTGGGCTTGTTTTCAGGGTCATGAAGGCAGATGGCTCTGCATTGTGGCTAATTCTGTAGCATCTGGTGGAGGCTTAAAGAGGAATTATTAGGAAAGGTGGAACACACATGAATTTATTTAGAATGGTTAAATGACAATGTACTTTACAGATATTTGTAGCTTTATATCTGCAAACGTAAACTCAGAAGCAAAAGAATGTTGTGCTGGGACGTTCATTTCTATCTTTGTATGCTTTTTCCCTACCTTAATCAAAGTCAGCCAGCTGGTTCTCTTAGATGCAGCTGCTGTGGGACAAAAAAATCTATTTATATTGTATGCTGTAGTAGTACAGGTTATTATTTGTTACAGTGACTAGACTTAGCCTTATATCTAGTAATATGTGTAACTCAGAGGATATAGTTCTGCTATTGTATTACGGAAATAGCTACCTTGTATTCTGCATGTACGCACGTTAGACTCTGTCCTTTGTAAGGCAGAGATCTAATGAGTCCCCTGTAGAATCAAGTCACCACTTCTGTTTAGTCCAAGTTAGTAGCAAGACCTCTCTCTTCCCCCCCCCACCCCCACTCTTCTGGTATGAAGATTATTTAGCTATCTCAGTTCTAACTTGTAAGCTGACTTAATAGGTTGGAAGCTCTTTAGTTTTCTGTCCTTTCAATTTACCATTCTCTCAGAACATGTTTTTTGTGCAGTGACGTAAATAACGGTGGACGACTTCAAAGTTGTGTGGCTTGGCTAGGATGTGCTTTTTATTTTGCTGGTCACTTGGAAGTGGTGTTTTTTCCTTGCTTTCTCTAGTCTGTGATGATGGCTCCAATTATAGGATAGTTGGATTCAGAAAGAAAGCCACAACAGACTGACAAGACAAGAATAAGTATGAAATAACAACTTAAGCACCAAGGAGCCGTTGCCATAAATTTTACCATTTGTCTTGCTGGTATGGCTGCAGCTTTCTTCTTTGTCTTGGGAGACATTTGTGGTGATTTTAGAGAAAGTTAGGATGGCTCTTATGGATTTGAATAATTTTTTTTATCAATGGGATGTTCTTGTGTGGCTGTGAATCTATTTTGTTCTGTGGTATGAGAAGAAGAAGAATTCACCAATGCATGTTTTTAACGTTCAAAGGACAAATCTTGTTAAATTCATATGTGCTTCATTTGTGCACTGCTGCCTTAGTCCCCATTTGTATCCTGGTCATTAAGAGATGCAAATGCATGAGGGTTTTGTGACTTTCTGAAGGAAACTGAGCCAGTGTTTGTCCTATGTATAGCACCAAGCTGGTACTGAAGGTAAGTAGCCTGTGGGCTGCAAATTATCCCTAATGGTTGAGGAACCCAGTGCTCTTGAACTGACTTCGTTGTTCAATCTTGCAACACTTTGGACCTGCAAAACATTAACATTTTTATAAAATAGGCTTTTTAAGAATATATTTGGCATGAGAGACAGGCTAGTAGAAATGAAATTGTGTAGGAGATTGATAAATGTAAG
This sequence comes from Burhinus bistriatus, assembly GCA_013397275.1. Taxonomy (NCBI): domain Eukaryota; kingdom Metazoa; phylum Chordata; class Aves; order Charadriiformes; family Burhinidae; genus Burhinus; species Burhinus bistriatus. The sequence continues at coordinate 58,350 of VYXH01012235.1, read as the reverse complement.
AACCTAAGAACAGCGATACGAAGTGGGACCAGAGATCTGTTTAGCCTGGAACTGTGGCACCCGATGGTGGCCCACCGTGGGTGCCGTGCAGAGCAGGTCAGGTATGTAACGTACATCTACCCTGGCTGTTCTTCCATGTTCAGCAATTTGTGGCTTGGAAATGATACCTTGCATTAGTAACCTTTGATGTATTGTTCTACAAATTTATCAGTTTTCTTCCTGAATTCATTCATTCTTTTAGCATCCACACAAATCAGTGGCAGTTACGCAAGTTAAAGGTGTTGTGTGAGGAATTTACTTTTGTTGTTTTTTTTTTTTTTCTTTTCTCTTCAAATGAGCCACCTGCGGTTTTTATGTTCCCTACTTTTTGTGCTGAGGATACAGTGAAAAATTGGACCATAATTTTCCTTTATGTATCATTTGTGATTTTATAGAGCTGTTCCATGCCTCATCCTCCTGCTGTCTCTTTTACAGGGTACAAGAATAAAAGCGTGCCATATCTATATTTTTTAGTATATGAATGCGATACCGTGTTAGTATACTGTATGTAAATCTGCTCTGTCAGATTGCTCTTGCAGTGACAATAACAATGAGATTATCTTCCATGTTTTGCAGAACTGTTAGTGTAGTAAACTGGCTCTGCATGTTTGGAGCCATAGCTCAACAGCAATCTCCCTGAAGCTGTGTTGTTTCCAGGTATCTGTGAGGCATTTAGAAAACACCTTTGGAGCCCATCCAAGTCAAAGGGGAGTATTCAGCATCTCTTCAGGAGAACATTAAATACTCCTGTCGGATTTGAGAATCAGATCTGCCCACTTTCTCTGTGGTCTGATATAAATTAATTTGATGCCATTGTATTAAAAGGAGCACGAAGTTGGATACTTGGTCCTTGAAGTTTTATTTCAATTTTTTTTTATTTGTAAGACTATTTTTTTCATTGTAGGTTCTAGCGTTGCGTTTTTAACGCCGCCTTTCCCATTTTGTTTCCCATCTTGTGAATTTGGCCACGATACTCCTCCTTCCCGCCCCTGTCCCGCAGAGTTAGTTCCTATGGTTACCCCCCCTTTGTGGGGTGACAAAGGTTGGCATCTTGATTCTCCCCGAGCCAAATTCTGCCCTTTGACTCTCTCCCCTTTTCACACCCCTTGCTAAGCTTGGCCTCTTGCTCTGCTCGGAGGCTTGTCAGCCAGGGGGTTCCCATGGAAACGAGGAAGGAAATTTGAAAAGAGGAGAGGAGAGAACAGAAGCACAAAGGGCTGGTTAATTTGAATGTGAACAAGGAAGGAAGGCTCCTTGTAGTTCATCTTTGTGTGTTGTAGAAACCTGAAATTTATCTTTTAAAAGTTGCTTCCAATTTGTAAACTTGTTTATATTCCCTGTTTCTTGATTTATAGAACAAAAGTTGTCATGTTTGTGGCACTAAGCAAGGAGAAACATCTTTCTTTTTAAATTCAGTGACAGAATTCTGGTCGGCCATTCATTTAGCTTTTTTCCCCTCACAGGTCCAAAAGCATCGTTCGTGTGTTTAATATTTTTCTCTGAAAACTTACGTGTCTTACATTTTTTCCCTTCATAATGATTCAGTCATACTGTCAATTATCTAACATCTGTGTATCCTTTTTTGTGGAGGAGTGGATGAATGTGCCGCTCGGAATCAGCAGACTCATTAGTTGAATCCCTGCTCATAAGTATTTCTTCTGGTTTCTTATTGTACATTTTTAGCATCATGGTCTGATCTGGGCAGGTGCAATATGGAAATGTAACTGCAGAGAAGAATACGGTAACAAAGTTTGAGCTTGGATTTCAGTTTTGATGCTTACTGTCAATAATAAAAAAAAATCAAGAAAACAAAAAGGCGTGTCACGTGAGAGTGCTTTTTGGAACATTTTGTCTGCATATTATACAAATGTGTCAAGTAATTAAAGTTTGATGCAAATTTGTTAAAGAACAGTGAAGTTACTTTGTCTTCAGATTTTCCTCTGTAGCTTTTTGAATGACAAATAGTCTGTCTAGTTGTTACAGAAAAACAGTCTTTACCTCATGCAGAAGAAATACCATTTAAATGGTCTGATTTGAAAATTTGTCCTCCAGCTGCACTTTTTACAAAATCTTGTGGCTAAAATACTGAAAAAAATCTCAGACCCTGAAGAGTACACAGCCATTTTCCTTAGTCTTACTTCGCAGCTATGGGCAAATTATTCCTGTTATTCAGAATAACCTTAATTAAGTGGCATCACAAAAAGGCAACATAATTCTTCAGATCCATCAGTTACTTTTTTTCCTGACACAACAGGAGGCAGTTTCTTTTGTCTGGAAATGGTAAGCTTCCAGGCTTTAAAAATTTAGGCTTTGGTTCCCCTCCTCCTTGGTACTAGTTGCTGTTAGTAGCCAGGGTCACAGAGGGGACTCAAGAAAGGGGCACTGAATTGAAGCCAGGACTGTAAAAGATCTGCGGCTTGCAGTTCTCCTGCCAGTGGTAGCCGATTCCTCTGACATAACCTGTTGTACCCATCAGAGAAGAGTCAGTGTGACGGATTAAAGGACACGGTTTTGATCTCTGGGTGTTAGTCCCCATCCGTGAGGTGGGAGGCAGTGGGAGCCAAGTATGAGTGAAATCAGCAAAGACCTATCGAGCAGAACTCGTCATGAAACATTAACAAATGCACGTACGTACACTCCTACCTGCTATCCTGTCCCCATCCTGCTCCTTTTGAGGTTTAAGAGACAAAGGGAGATGGAAAGCCAGCTCCGCTGTATGAACTTCCTATGGTTCTTCTGAGCAGAAACGCCCTCTGACTGGTCTTCTGTGAGCCCTGCTGTGGCTAACCAAATGGGGCTTATCACAGCAGGCTTCCAGCCTTCCCTACCTTATAGCTCCACACCTGGTCCCTGCTCAATTGCATCTTCCATCCTTTTAGACACAGATATATAGAAAAGGGATTTTGGAGCATTGGGCAATTATTCAAAGAGGCAATCAATGGGAAAAGCACGCTTACCCCATCTTGTCTCTTGCATCACCCTCAAATGCTTACATCTCCAAGCAATTTAATGCAGTCTTTCCTGTTCATCTGACCTGCTCTTTTGTAGCTTGATCCCACTGATTCCATTCTCTGTCAATTCCCCCGTTGCAAACACCCCTGCAGTGTGTTCCGTGCAGAACCTGACACACGGAGTACATTTACAGTGCTTGTGAGTGTCACTGACTGTTTGCGATACGTTTTGAAGAGGTCCTTCTTCCACAGCACCCATAGATATTTGCTTCTCTTTATTGTGTTTAACTGGGAAAGAATTTGGGTCTAACATCCCGTGTAGGGGCCTCACAGAGTAGTTGCACAATCTTTTTGTCTTCCCTTGTTTCCTTCCATCCGTGTCCCCTCTCTCCTCCCACTGTCTTGTTAATCCCATTATTGTGTTAGGTCTTGTCCTACTTGTCTAGAGTGTTTCACAGACATGGAGGATACACCATGGGAGCAATTTTTCCCCAAACTGTGTTAGTGATACAGAAGAGAGCTAGGCACACACTTCTGTCCTCAACGGGGAGAAACTTCTGGACCTTTGAGGGCAAAATATTATTTAATCTATTGTGAGAGAAGCGAGCACGCTTTTAGGGTGCTGCAGAAACAAATAAGCGGAGGCACTGTGGGAATTCCTGTCAAATATTTATCTGGTAAATTATTAACTGTAAGGAAGAAAAATCAATTTCGGGAGCTTGGTTTTATTCTTAATTTGATAGTTTTGGTGAGGCTGTCAGAATTCAGACACTTGTGAGGCAGGTAACAGCTTTCTGTCCAGTGGAAAAGCATTGTACAATTGCAATTGTTTTTTTAATTCTCTTTCCCTATCCTCCCCTGTAGAGTTCATCTGTGACCTCATTAACTTGGCACTAAATGGGAGGGATGGTATCCCTTGATGAATCTTTAATTTTAATTTACAGCTGCTGTGTTCGGACATGTTTTTTAAAAATGGTTAATTATTAAAATTGAAGTCACCAACTAATTATTTTAAAGCTTCTATTTTGAGCAGAAATGAATTTTCATTTAGTATGTTGGAGTAAATTGAGATTTTTCTCAGTCTTAACTTCTGTGTTCTCTATTACTGTCAGATGAAGGAGAGAGGCCCAGTTAGTGACCTTCTTGTAATTCTGTAATTAGGTAAAAGAAACACATATTGGGATGGACAATCTCTTTTAAAAAAGTTTGAAAAGCCATCCTTGTAGATGGAGTCAGTGTTTGGTCAGAACGTACAGACTCACTGTAGAATTATAATAATGAAAGAAAAATCTCTTTCCAAAGACTGAAAACTTCCCAAAAAGCCACCTCGTTTTCCCATTGTTTGTGTCCAGCTGTACGTGCTGTACAGATAGCACACAGGAAGAATTTCATGCGTAAAACCAAAATACAGAAAGTTGATCCCGAGATTCAACTAGCTGGGTCACCTTTTACTTTTGTAATGGCTTTATTGTACTTGCTCGCAGCAACAGCACGGGATGATTCCACATGGAGCCCCTGGTAACACTGAGAGATACACTGTTGGTGTTTTATTCAAACTTCCTCATGAATGTACAAATTTTCCTGGATAAAATCTGGATTGTATCATCATCTGCCCACATCTACCCAATTAACGCATGTGAAGAGTACTGAGTACTAAAGCTTTACTTTTCTTGTGTTAGAAATTCACTGAAATAGTCGAAAAACCAGATGTAATCGCCTGAGAAGAATCCTTACAATCAAAATCGTCTGAACTGTAATTGGTATATGAGAGAGAAGAGAAATGGGAACAGCTGTAGTGGAGTAAGTGGAAGGTGCTGTTGAATTGAGATTTGGAGACGGTGCAGCTTGGTTTGGATTGGATCCTTCCCTAGTAAATGCATCTAGGGGACAGCCAGGCTGCAGAGTGTGTGGAGCGTAGACCGCGCATCCAGGAAAGCCATCCTGCATTATTTATGCCTGTGAAACAACCTGCTGATTTTTAGAATTAACTATACCAAAAGGCAGCTTAGTATACTAGACTGATGGTGTAGCCTTCCTGGAAATTAAGTGTGAGGGAAGGAAAATGAATAGTTGTCAAGCCAGGACACAATATATTTTAAATGTTGCCCTGTGAAATGTCCTTAATTTTGAGGCCTGAAGATGCAAATCTTCTCTCCTATCCAACTGTTGACGTGTGTGTGTCTATGTGTATGTCTGCGCCTGTGTTCGTCTCTGTGTCTGTATGTGTTTTTGCTGGTATGTAGATATAACAGATGGTTTGTAACGTTAGATTAAGACGCAGCTGTTAAAATATTAGCATTCATTTTACAGATAGGGTTTGTTTGCTATTCAGAATAATTTGTATAGCATTAATCCAACAGATTACATTCTTACTTCAGTTTGCATCATATTATTTATGTACATAGTTGTATTGGATCAGTGTCATGCTCCGCTTCTTTCCAAGCCATATATACCAAAAAAACCTGACTTTTCCATTGTTGGAGATGCGTTGTTGTGTTGCCTGAGTATTCCTTTTGATTTTCAATTTGGACAATAAATATTGGGCAGAGTCAAGAAAAGTTTCAATACGTAGCCAAACACATCCGTAAAATCATTTGGCACAACTGGTTTTGGTTTTTTATATAGTAGTACATGACAAAGTAAGAGTCCTAGTGGATATTGCAAGATCATTCCCTGAAGTATTTAGGTTAGATTCATTATGGGCTTTCATAGGAGCAAAATAAAGTCATTTAACCTATGCCCAAGGAGATGTCGATCCTAATGTAGCCAGGTAAGACACGAGAGTTTTTGAATGGTAATTGGTTCTTTGAGAACACTGTCTGACGTTCATAGCTCAAGCATAAGTTTGTTTATTACAACAACTGAATCTGCCATTATATTCTCATATATGAAAGCAGGTGTTTTGGCTAGTAAGAGAATTTTGCAAGAGAATTTTGACAGCAGACTGGCTGCCAAGGGACTAGCAAATAGAGCTTCCTGAATTTGTTTAGTGTGTTGTTTCTCTTGCAGCCTTCTGTCTGCAAAAGCTTACGCTCCTGGGTTTTAACAGCATCCACGCCTGTTCTCTGCCATAGCACGAAGTCTTTGTCTTCTGTGTTGTGGAGCTAATGCTATAAAACTCAAGGATTTATCTTAAACTTATCCGTGCAATGTTTTTTGGGTTTGGCTGGGTCTAGGGCAGCCGAACTCTATTTTAGGTGGTTATGAACACACCAGATGTCCTGAGCAGCACAGCTTAGGGTTCAGTGTTAACTAGCTGTAAGGCCAGCTTAGCTGTGCCCTGTTGGGCACATCATGGTTGGGCTTGGTGATCTTAAAGATCCCTTCCAACCTAGACGATTCTATGATTCTATGTTCTTCATCCTCCAGTAACCTGTCTGTTTTGCACCTCTTGCACTGGCACGAGAGTTTGCCCAAACCTATTGTAGGGTTGTTAAGGAGCTAAACACCTAAAAAACTAAACTTAGAAAAAAGTTAATTGATCAACCTAGGTGTGTTATACAGGAAACACATTTAGATGCTAACCCTTAAAAGGTCTCAGCATTCGGGATCTTATCCTGACTTTTTACACTACTGATGGTCCAAATACAGCATGCGTGGCCTTGAGGTTGGTTTCATGGGCAATTTAAATCAGTCTTAAGGCTCATTGTGAAACTGTACCCTGAAGTGCATTAGATGACAACTGTAATTTGTCCTCATTTCACAGCCATATAGGAGGAGCAGGAGAACTGTACAGTTCACATTTACTTTTAAGGGAGTCAGCATACTGTGCATTCCCTTGTTAGTCTGTCAAGAAGCACTTTGGCTTGAATGTCAGAATTCAGCAAACAGAAGCCTTCTTCCATCCTCATCCTAGTGGGAAACGTGGAGCTTCATGTAGTCTGCATTGGCTTGTAATATTAAGCTCTCTTAGATATTCTGCTACGTCAGCTGCGTAAAAAAACCACAATTAGTGAAGTCACACATGAAATCACAGATTCATGGAATCAGCAAGGTTGGAAGGGACCTTTAAGATCATTGAGTCCAACCATCAACCTCACACTGCCAAAACCACCACTAAACCGTGTCCCTCAGCACCACGTCTGCCCGGCTTTTAAACACCTCCAGGGTTGGCGACTCCGCCCCTTCCCTGGCCAGCCCGTTCCAATGCTTGGTAACCCTTTCAGTGAAGAAATAGGAGAAGTCATCAAGGCTTTGAGAAATAAAAGTAAATTCTCTTCAGTGGGAGTATTCAGTGTTGCTTTCATTGTATTTTAGAAATCCAACTTGTCTAATTTTCTTCTGCAGTGTATTACTGTTGTTTGTTATGTGGTAGACACTGTCATTCTGTATGTTGATGGCAGTAAAAATGAAAAGGTGAAGAAAATCTGATTGGTGATTTTGGAGCTTGTCTGTGTCTTTCTCTGAATCTTTCTTCATGTCTCCTATTTTTAGAAATTCCCTTTTTATGAGCTCTGAAGAGCTTGACCTGGCTACTGACTCCATTGTGTGCTCTCAAGTTAGTGTCAAGTCTTCTAACAAATCATCGTACCGAATGCTTTTCCTCCTTCACTCAGCAAGATAAATTTTTGAGCACCGCGCCAACAGCGAATTGTTTATACTCTTCACTCCTGTTACCCTTCAAGGAGACAGACCTCCCTTGAGTTGGCAGAAATAGTCCACGAGTCCCTGACATGCAGATCAGTCTGTGGTGGCAGAGTTGAGGGACAGAAAAGGTTGTTATCGCTAATGCTCCACTTCTCATAATGGGTGTCTTTCTCCTTCCCGCAGTGACAACAGCACTGGAGCATTTTTCGGCAGGGATCAAAGCAGTGCTCACACTCAGTTTGTACTTGGAAGGTTGTCTTTGCAACCACAGGGGACAGAAATGTGTCAGTTAAGTGAAAAATACTGTTTTGTCAAGACTTAGCGCTCCTGCCCGATAGTCTCTTGCTTGTCCAAGGAAGTGTGCTTTATAGTGTCTTGTCTTAATAGTATCTCGGATATGTATATATATATATTTATTTATTTCTCTGTGATACTTTGGAATCCTCCCAAGCCCATCACAGCAGGCATATGGAGAAGAAGGAGGAAGTCCAAGCAGTCTCAGCTGTCTTATAAAAACTAACACTTCTTGCAAATGGAAGTTGTTACCAGGACCACCCATCTGCATTCATCGGTTCCTAAAACATAAAAATCACATTTAGGAAAAGTGCAAATTGACAGATGGATGCCATCTTTTCAGTGTCTTCCAAAGGAACTTCAGAATTTAAAATGAAGCAGGAGACCTCTTTAAAGAACAAGAGCAAATGGCTCTGCTTTTTAGTCATATAGACAGAGATTAATGTCATTTGCTGTCTTTTAACTACTTTCATCTTTATCCTACTTTTTTTCCTGCAGTTGAGAAATTAACCTCAGCTGTCTGTTTACAGACCAGAAAGCTTAGGATGGTTTGCATGGGTTGCTGCCCTTTTGCAAGTAAGCCAGGTAAAATAATTGGTCTTAGGTTTTAAAGTGAATAACAGGGTGATTGTCTGGTTCAACCTATAGCATGAGAAAAGTATAATTTAAAACCATACTAATTACTTGACATTTTTATTGATGGAATTACTTAATAGCTATTGTGGATGTATATTTTTAGTACTAAGGTAAAACAATCTGAGATTTTTTTGCTTCCCAGTCCCTAAAGTACTACAGCATCAATCTAATCCTCATTGCAACCATAATTTTTCCAGCTAACATCGAATTGTGAGACGTGGGATATCAGAAGGCAGTGGGTTATGTGGTTCATAAGGGCTCACATGTGAGAATAGCTTTTTTCCATGCTGAAGAGGAAAGCTTAACAAGCAGCCGGAATTGTGACCCCGTTTGGCTTTTCATACCTGCATCACTGTGCGAAGCTAAAAGTAATTAAAAAAAAAAAAGTATACCTAAGTTTCTCCAGACAAGGAAGTAAATGGTGAGGTAAGCTTTGAATGTACATTATGCTAAGTGTTCTACACTAAATTTATCTTGGCACTGTGCATTAAAAACAGGCTTGGGCAAATTAGCCTATTGCCTTTTGAAAACAGAATAAAGTGTCCGTGCAAGAAAGCTGCACTTCCATAGTCACATCAAGCTGAGCAAGTGTGGATTGGTTCCAAAAGAAACAGACTTTGACACACGTGACCATGTGTTTCTGGCCCCTTCTGCAACCATTACTTCTGTGGCCCTATCCAGCTCAAGGCCAAACTGAGTGGAAAAAAAGCCCAGCTATGGTTTTTTGAAGAAATTAGTGTCCCAGCTCACTGCTCTTTGCAAGCCACCAGCTCTGCTGTGCCGGTGTGAGCACTCCCTAATCTTCTTCAGGAAACACCCGTTAGGTTAAGGCAAGACTCTCCAGAACGCCCTCATTTGAAGTTAGCATCAGCAGTTGAAGTACTACAGCAGTTGTTCAGCTCCAGATATTAACTTAGAACAAATATTTTCAGGTTAAGTTTGTGTACCAGCATGACTGTGGGCTATAGGCTCCAGCAAACCTAGCAGGATTCAGAGCAGCGTGCAGGTCAGAGCCATTGGAAAACAAATTTCCACTGTCTCAAGAAAACCAGTTCTGCTTTTAAGAGCCTCTAGAGAGCATTCACACCAACTGTCAGAGCTGCGAGAGCAGTTCAGTCGGAGAAGAGAATGTAGTTATCAAAAGCAGGAGGCGGTAACATGTTCAGTCTAACTAGCCATTGTCTGAAGAGTTAAATCTATCTGCAGCTCCTCGGGAGGCAGCCTGGCAAGCGTTATTGCCCGTGCACTCTGAGATACAATTCAAGACTTTTTCCTCATGAACAGCAAGCTAAAATCAAACATAGGGCAACACAGGGCAGAAAGAGCAGATCTTGTGGCTGGCCTGCGACAGGATCTGCCCTGAGGCAGTTGCTTCCACCAGAGAATTGCAGCGGTAATTGATAGTCATAGCATCGCTCTTTTCCCATGAGCCTGAGGGAGGAAAACTTCCCTCCTTCCGTCTGTGAGTTTATGAGAATGCTTCCTGTTCAGGTTTCTGTTAAAAGCAAGGAATATATAAACAAACAGAATAGTGAAAGATCACCAAAATAATTCCGTTTAAATCTTGCAATAATGTTACTTCCTAAATAACAGCCAGCTAAATGGCTACCACTGTGTAGACTAAAAGGTAGAATTTGGTTTATTATCTGTCAGTAATATGAGAAGTCTGAAACTGTAACGCAGTTCCATGGTGTATTATAGTTAGAGTTATTGCTCTGGCTTTGTAACTGAAAGTGAGAAACTGTTTAAAAAATTATTTGGGGGGCAGGCAAAATCTACACATATCATTCCAGCTCTGCTTTGTCCTTCATCCCCTTCTGGAAGGAAAAAAAAAAAAAAACCAACAAAAAAAAACAAAACACCAGCAAAAAAACAAACGAAGCACCAAAAACAAAAACCAAAAGAAAAACAAAGGTAAGTAGGAAATTTCTACTCTCTGTTAGAGCACGGCCGTTAAAACATTGCCCAGGGTTTGTCTTTTCAGCAGATAGGAATTGTGGGGAGGGAAGGAGCTGGGGCCACACTGCTGGGAGTTAGGAAATTTCCTAAGGCAGGTTTGCTACCAGCAAAGAAAATCCTGGGGAAGAGGGAAAGGAGGGAGGCGTAAGGTTGTACTGCAAGTTGGACTGCTCTGAGGAAAGCAGTGATACAGGATTGTGGCTTGTTATTTGGTTCACAACACCTGCGTGGCAAAGCAGCGGAGGGGTGAGAGTGTTCTGTCTCAGCCTGAAAAAAGTCGGGTTCATAATGCCGCTGTTATCACTGGGTTTGAAGGAATTTGCGTGGTCATAAAGATTGTGCTCAGAGGTGGAAGGACCAGTGGGTGTACAACTGTAGGTATATTATACAGTTATGTGACCTGGCATGTTTTAAATACTTAAATACCTTCAGGAGCAAAGAAGTGTTTATCTCTTCTTAAACATTTATCTCTTCCCTTTCTTGGAATTCTCAGGACTTGGCCTGAATTGTTGAAATCAGTTTGGCTATCACATCTTTTCTTGTTTGTGTCCTCTTCCTTTTTCCTCTGTATGTTGAGTTGTTCAACAGGCGTTCCTCAAAAGCATGTCCCAGTTAAACGGAGAGCCTTTTGTTAGGCACTGAAGTGGAGTAAGGCTAAACGTCATAACTTGCGCTGGTCCTTGGGCAAGAGCATAAAAAAAGTCTCTTAATCACCCTGGCTTTATTTTTAATAGTGAACAGAATCAGTAGGTGGAAGTGACTTTTCATCTTAGGAGCTGTAACGAAGTAAGATTATTTTAGAGACAGGGTGCTCGTAGGCTGAGCTGCTCACAGGCACAAATGCTGCTGTTACGGGTCGAAAGCAAGTGAGTCTCTTTTTCTGCATTACGAGGAGTAGCTGTAGCGTTTTTTACTCTTGTGTTGTCTAGCTTAGCCTCTTCATGATTTTAAAATAAACTGATTTGATATAATTCATAAGAGAGTTTTTGTCTGCCTGCAGTTGCTATTTTGAGAGACCGGATGGCGTGAGAGAGGCCTGGAGCTGCCGGGAAACAGAACGGCCAGCACTAGGGGGACAGTCCTGTGAAATTACCCCTACAGAAGTGTATTTCTTCAGTGCTGTTGGGATTGAGTATATCTGTACTGTGTTTTGAGGAGTATGCCGAGGCCATACTCAAAACCAGACTTGTTTTCTGCAGCGATAAAGAACCCTGAGTGCCGGTAATGTGCCCTCCAGGGTCTGAGGGACTTTGTCAGGGAAGATCCAGTTACACCAGTGCTACTTCAGATGTTTCAGTGTCTTCAACCCTGCCTCCAGCTGCCGTGCCAGAAGGGAGTGAGTCTCTGCACAGACCCTGTGCCATATCTGTCAGGCCCAAGAGAGGACAGATCTTGTGCCTGATCGTCCAGGCCTATGTGGATGTCGTGGAAAATGAATGGCATCTTAGCTAGCGGGAGAAGCCGGTGTTTAGGCAGCTGTCTCGCAGCCTGCGTGTTTGAGCACCCTGTAACTTAGCCCTGGGGCTGCTGAAGGGGGCAGCCTGCTCTGTCTGAGAGTGCTCTTTCAGACCCTGCAGCCATTGCCAAAGAGCACCATCTGCATCCCCATTTTGGGATGTTTCCTGTCTCAGTTCCAATATTCCCTCGGACACCATTGCCCAGTGTCCTCTGGAGTTGGCTGAAAGCCCTTGCAACAGCCACCTGCCCCTAGCAGGATCAACAGGATACAAGGAAATATTGGTACCCCTCTGTTGCCTTGAACTTGCTTTACTGCTTTTCCTTTGCTTTGCAATAGCCATGGTCTGCAGCTCTGTTCACGCAGTTTTCTTACGTGCACACCCTCCGATAGTCTGGGATCTTCCTAAGTGGTACAGCTTTCTGCTGATCGACCGAAACCAAACCGATCTTTTAATGCAGGTGAAGTAGCAGGAAAAGAGAAATTTCTGAAACATCTTTTCTTAATGGAAGGTGTATCAGAAGAGACTAGTAGAGCATTTGTCAGGACAATTTGGAATTTAGGTATGGGTAACATGTGAAACTGCAGTGGCAGCAGGCGAGACTTTTTGGGGGACAGGCATTCAGCTAGTAGCTCTTTTTTATAAAGATATAACTTCATTTTCTTATTTTCAAGGTTCTTTGAAAAGAAGGAAAGTTAAACACTTCCCAAAATAAAAGTGGAGTTTTTCTTTTATTTTCCCTTGCCATCAAATAAAGGAAGACTGTTATCTTATGCTTTTCCAGTCATGTCATAACTATCTAGAATCAATTTCTTGGATCCTTGGTGTCAAACAATAGCTTTAACTGTGTTATAGGCAATAACTATTTAAAAACAAAACCATATATGCATCTGAAGTAAATGTCCAGCCAAAGAGAAAGTGTTCTTTGAGTAACAATGAGCTTGTAAATGTAAATACTTTCCAACTGTCGCTTCCTTTTCCCTTGTCGCTAGCTCTGAAGGCTTATACTGCTCTTCATACAAGCTACTGCCAACTGCCATGGCTCTGTTGTCATGTGACAACATTTTTCAAAAATGCGTAGCACTGAAGAGAATTTAATCAGCTTGGTAAATAATAATTATGGTTTTTTAAAAAAATCACTAAAATCACAGCATGGTTGTCTTGTATTCCAAACATCAACCTTTTGCAGAGCGAAGGAGGCAGATAGGAAGAACTGGAAGAGTAAGGAGGCAATAAGGAAGAACTGAAATGTGAAACTTTTCCTCATCATTTCTAGTAATTGTCATTTATATTGCCATAGAAGATGACCTGGTTTTTGTTATTGGGTCTCTTCTGTTCTATAGTTTGGAAAAAGGAAATGTTGAATTGGTTTAAAATACTTCTCAGGAAATTGCTGTTTGAAAATGTGATCTTTCTACAGCCTACTCTTCAGCTTTGGTTATAATATGATTTAGGTTGTGTATATATATATATCATTTGTGCTTCTGCTATTGCACCACGAATTCTTAAGAGTGGACTTCGTGCTCTATAATCCTGCTAGGCTGTGGAGAGGAGGAAACTCTGGTATCAAGATAATGGACTTTTTATAAAAACCTATCTAGAACAGAGCTCACGTTAGCATTGCCATTGATCAAGCAGCGGTCACCTTTTCCCTTCAAGGGATGATTTGAAATACAAATCAAGGAAAAGAAGCGGCTTACTAAAATGTCACTGCTGTTACTCCAGTCTGGAGGTAGCAGAGCAATTCAGCATTCACATGCTGTTTTGTTTTATTCTAGAGTTGTAAGTCCTAATGTATTTCGATATTCTGTACTTCCACTCTTAAGAGAATAGAATTGATCTCATATTAGTATCTGAAGATATGGTGAGGCTTTGTATAGTGGTAGGTGCCACACAAGCTCAGAATAAGGTATTGATTGACTCCTGGAGAGCTTTAAAGACAGGCCGTAACAAGCAAGAATAAAATGAACCCACGTTGGATAGTAGGATAATAACGTGGATTATCAATGTGCACCAGTTTTTTATTAAGACATAAATCCCTGACCTACTTTCTTTTTTCCTTCTTTTTCATCTTCAGAAATATGTAAGAACAGCTGTGTATTGGCTAATTGTGATAGATGATCTCTCGGTGCTTCCGAGCGTTGTTGCTGTCACCATTACTTAAACCTGTTATAAGGCAACATAGTAGCACAAGAAACCAGTTATTTTTTTGGACTAATTTTTTTCAGGCTTTGATTTCACAGTGCTTTATGGTGGTTAGTCAAGAAATAACATACTTAATGTGACTTCACTGTGATTACAGCCCTGTTCTGGAGCTAGAAAGTTCTATGTCTGTATGAGAATTTATATAACGATGATAGCGTGCATGTTGGGACTGGTTTCTGTCTACGGATATACTCTGATGATAGAACTGAGATTTTAACAGATGGGTTCTCATCAGCTGGACAAGATGCTGTGGGAAGAACGCAATGGAAAATGTCCTGTGTTTGCATTTTGTAGAAATATCTGAAGAACACTGCCCTGCTGAAGAAATTCAAGAAATAGAGAGATTATTTATAATTATGATGTCGTGATCTGAAAATAATATTTGAAAGATCACAGTATGCTATATTTCTGTACTGTCAAGGAATCTTGCATTATCTAACATTTCTCAGATTGTAATCTCATCAACAGAATGCAAGTTTTTCATATCACCCTACTAAATAAGCAGCTAGCCATTCATGATATGTCTGTCAGTTACACAAGCACTGAAAGGAATCAAGTTTATAGGACTGTTATTGGAGAGTGCGAAGCTAAGCCTGAATCCTCAGAGGTCTTTGGCAGCCTAATTCCCATTGATTTTAATGCAAATCGAATAGGTAGATGTCCCTTGTGAATCTTTGTCATCATCTTCTTGATTGCCTGTCTTCCTAAAATACGTAAGTGCTGTGTTATGATGATCACTTCTTCCAACAGACAAATTTCAGAAAAAGAAGGTTGTGGTTATGGCTGTGAAAGCTCTAACACTTCATGAGACGGATTATCGCTTCCTGCTGAAGTGTTCTACAAAACTGCTGTTTGTAGGTATTGAATTCTCCATTTTCTTTTCTAGCCCTTTCATCCGATGGTGAATTTGGAATGCTCCAGAGATTTTCGACCATTTCTGTGTGCGCTTTATGCTCCTGTGTGCATGGAGTACGGCCGCGTCACTCTCCCTTGTCGCAGACTCTGTCAAAGAGCGTACAGCGAGTGCTCCAAACTCATGGACATGTTCGGGGTCCCTTGGCCTGAGGATATGGAATGCACCAGGTGAGCAAATGTGTTTTTTTCAGAATCCCAGGATAAAATTTTGGTACGATCTAGGATATTTTATGATCTGAAACAGATGTTTTAAATATGTTCCATTGCAAGTGCCCTTATTTTCCCTTCCATTTGTGTAACAGCCTGTTTCCTGGGGTGGAAACTGAGTTCATATTTCTATCATCTGCCTAACAGATAAGTTGAAAATTTCTGTGGGCAATTACTGTAAGCTGCAAACGCATATTCTTAAATGAATGAATATACCCGTATATTTTTCTTCTTCTTTGTCATTTAAGCTGACCTGGTTTTGTCTGCTATAGGTGATACTGCTATAAATTTCTCTGATAGTTAGGCAAAATTACATATGCTAGAGTTCAACAGTCTCTCTTTCTGAAGGGCGAGCTGGCTGGTTTTGATGAGTGTGTAAAATCTCAAAGCTCTGTTTTCAGAGCATCTACTTCTTGTTAAGCTTGTGTGCAAACAGATGTTTTCAGCTTTACATTATGCAAATAACTTTATAGTATTTTATGATGTTCCAATCTATTTGAAACAGAATATACATGAAATGGAAAACAATATCTTTATGCTTTATTTTTTATAAGTGACCCCAACAGGTAATAAAATACAGGAGCACAAACAGGAAGAAATAGTCTCTGTTACAGTTCAATTGGAGAGAGTGAAAAACAATTAAAACTTTTAGCAAAAGAATACGCCGGAGGATGCTTCTAGGTCCTGATAATCTGGATCAAAGATGGCTCCAGCTCCCTACTCTGAACAGATGCCTGGGCCCTTTCAGTCCTCCCTTCTCCTCAGTAAGGCCCAGGTAGTGAAATTTCAAAACCAGATCTAAAACTACAGAAACTTTGCCGGTGCTGTGCTCGTGCCATTGTGCCAGAACATCGACTGTGGCAGAGGAACAGGCATACGTAGCTTATGCTGCACTTGCTGAGGTGATAACATGTAGCAGAGCGAAGAACAGGACAGCTACACATGGAGTCCCTCCAGTCTCTCCTTCAAAACTTCAGACTGCATCTCCAGCAGCCCTTAGCCTCCAGTCTGAGCTTTACTTCATTACAGAAATAATCTTCTTCATAATTTCAATTTATTAACGGTGGTAGCAGTGCTAGGTTGGATTTTTGGTCTAACTAGCTCACCATCCTGTCTGATAGCAGCTAGTACGGTTGCTTAGGGAAAGGTTTTAAAATGTTCTTATAAAATCACGCTTCCTTGGGCACATAGTCTCAGTTTACAGTAAGCCTAAATTTATAGACTTCCTGAGGTGGATTTTGTAACCTCACTTTTATGCTTAAAGCCCCAATGGGCCCCTTGTCCATTTATTTCTCTGGTTTATTTTTAAACGTATTTTATAGTTTCAACACCCACTGCATTCTGGGACAATGAGTTCTAGAGTTTATTTAAACATAGTGCGGTATTTCATGGATTACCCATTATTTGGATTGTCTTTGTTTTCGCTCCGGTTAGTGTGTCTAAAGTCAGACATATAAATAAGGTTACTAGTCTTTGCAAAGTATGTGTTTATTTCTTTTAAATAATTCTTTTCTTACTTTTTAGATTCCCAGATTGTGATGAGCCATATCCTCGTCTTGTTGACCTCAATTTAGCTGGGGAGCCCACAGAAGAGGCCCCAGTGGCAGTACAGAGGGATTATGGTTTTTGGTGTCCTCAGGAGTTGAAAATAGACCCCGATCTGGGTTACTCTTTCCTGAGGGTACGGGACTGTTCCCCTCCATGCCCAAATATGTACTTTCGGCGTGAAGAGCTCTCCTTTGCTCGCTACTTCATCGGAGTGATCTCCATCGTCTGCCTTTCTGCTACCTTGTTTACTTTTTTAACTTTTCTGATCGATGTCACAAGATTTCGCTATCCAGAAAGACCGATAATATTTTATGCTGTCTGTTACATGATGGTGTCATTAATTTTCTTCATTGGCTTTCTGCTTGAAGACCGAGTAGCGTGTAACGCATCTAGCCCTGCCCAGTACAAGGCTTCCACAGTGACACAGGGCTCTCACAACAAAGCTTGTACCATGCTTTTCATGGTGCTTTATTTCTTTACCATGGCTGGCAGTGTTTGGTGGGTCATTCTTACCATCACGTGGTTCCTGGCAGCTGTGCCAAAATGGGGCAGTGAAGCAATCGAGAAGAAGGCATTGCTCTTCCACGCCAGTGCCTGGGGCATTCCAGGAACTCTAACCATCATCCTCTTAGCAATGAATAAAATTGAAGGTGACAATATTAGCGGCGTATGTTTTGTTGGCCTCTATGATGTGGATGCATTAAGATACTTTGTCCTTGCACCTCTCTGCCTGTATGTTGTTGTTGGAGTTTCCCTTCTGCTAGCTGGCATTATCTCTCTCAATCGGGTTCGCATTGAAATCCCATTAGAAAAAGAGAACCAGGACAAACTAGTGAAGTTCATGATCCGGATTGGTGTGTTCAGTGTTCTGTACCTCGTGCCACTGTTGGTTGTAATTGGCTGCTATTTCTATGAGCAGGCTTATCGAGGTGTGTGGGAGACGACGTGGTTTCAAGAACGCTGCAGAGAATATCACATCCCGTGTCCCTATCAGGTGAGGAAACCCATATGACATATTCAGGAGGGCAGAAAATGGATAATGAGGGGATATGTTAAGACTTACTTGTCATCCCTAACTGAAAGTGGTGCTATTCCTACAAGGGAAGGTTCTTGCCATACTCAAATTATTTGCATAATGCATTAGGCTTTCTGGAAGACTAGATATTATTGGAAAATTGGAGGCTTGCATCAGCTGCTTGGTGGCTTTTTGTGGAGTTGCTGGGCTGTTTGGGATCTATAGGGAATATAAAGATGCTATTTTAAACCAATGTCAAGAACAGGACGTAATGAGTTTATTTTTGGTCATTAGAGACGTGTTAGAAGTTTTGCTCTGAAGGAGTTTTGGCATTTAAACTGAGTTGTCATCAGCCTGACTACTGCTTTTTCTCGTTTTTGTTGTTCATCTGTAACAGTTTAGTTGCTTTGATTAGCCTAGAGGTTTTGTGCTCATTTTAGAGCAGTCTATGCATGTGTCAGAAACGTCTGTATAAAATCTTACTTGAAGTGTCTTCTGAAGAAAACCAGAGCTTACAGCTCATCAGTTTTGTTTTTTTTCAAGAAAATGACACTTACCTACTCAATTTGTTCAATTGAGTTATCACAGGAACAGACGCCTCTAAGAGCACTAGATTTCAAACTGTCCACTGGTTCCTCCAGTATTATGCTGGTGCAGTTGCAAAGAAAGTTGAAAGTCCTAATTACTCGAAGCCTACTTTTTTTTTTTGAGCCAAAGTGGCGAATTGGTTTTGAAATGATACCGCACAGATATTTTCTGCAACTTATTTGAAAGCAACTTTATTTCAAGCAGGTTGTAAAGCAAGCATCTATTCTATAGCTGCACACACAGGGGTATTAAAAAAAGTTAGTATTTTGGCTCTAAAGCAGTTAAAACACCAGCTGGATCATCAAAGCTCGCCTTTTTAATGCAATAAAATATCACTTAAAGGTTTGAGTTAGTCTATATAGCTTGATAAATAATCCTTTTATTACCTTTTAACCCTTTTTATTGTTTTCTCTGTTAGATTTTATTAGGGTGTGACTCTTCCCTCCCATTCAATGTGTGAGCATTTTTATGGCAGGAAATATCTGTCAGTGGGTGTGTTCAGTTTCATTTGCTTGATTGAGTCTTCATTGCTGCAGGTTTTAATACGTTAAACGGCCTGATGCTTAAAAAGAGAGAAAAAGAGGGACATGTGGTTTTCTCTCAGTTAATTTCAAGTACCCGCCATATGCCGATCTAAAATTTGTGTAAGAATCTATAAAATTAAAAGGATATTGCTTTCTCAGAATGTTGAACAAAACCTATTTTAAACCTTGAAACTTCTGATGTCTAAGGGCTAAAATCCTGGCTAGTGGAATAACGAAACCATGTAGTAAAACGCTACTCAAATCTCTAGAAAACCGTTAACATAATGGCTCAGCGGGAGTCAAAAGAACAATAATGGTTTCATTCACATCAAATTGGGTTGAAGGACCCGTAGACCCTAGGGAGTATTAGAAGTGTTTTTCTTCTAACCCATCCATTTTTGTTTTCTTAAACTAAACATGCTTCCCTAATTAAACTATCTAGACTTATAATTGAAGCAGATTTCCAAAGCTGCGGGGAAAAATAATTTTGTCCTTAGATTGTGCTAGTAAAATATATTAAATTAGGGGAAAATTTAAGGCTTCGTGGAAGAGTATCACTCACTTGCAAAACAGGACCGAATTTTTTTCTAAGTATTGATGTTCTTTAACTTAATTTCAAATATTTGAATATCAGTGACTGAGACGAGACTATCCAAAATTGAGAGCTGTAGATTCCACAGTGGACGTAGGTTTTATGTACAAAACTTACACAGTTGCAATTTGCTGCTTGCATAGGCACACTTGTTCCACCACCAGCACATCTGAGGTTAAAAATTCATTAGTCTGTTCAGCCGTTGCATCATCTTCGCCATCAGAGGATGATGCTACAGTAACTCATTCTGGAAAATTGCTAATGGGGGAAGTTCGATTATGCGGCTCCTACAGGCATGCCTCCCTCCTGCCTGCCGGCTTCATGCAGGAGATACCGCGGGGTTAATAATTTGCTGCAGATTCTCCTGGCTGCTGCTAAACCAAAGAGGGCCTCCTCTTCTGCAGCTGGGCAGCTGGTGTTCAAGTGAAAAACAGACATCGTGTTTCTTTGACTACCTAAAGGGGCTAAATCCTCCCCAAATGGAGAAAGTCACAAGATACCTTTATGCTTTGATCTTGATTTCTAGCGACCTGGATGTTTCCTGGGTTGACCTGGCTACGTATTATTATGGTTGGGTTGCCAGATCTGGGAGGCATCTGTTGCTTTCCTTGTGAAATAAAAACTTTTTTTGCCACAAAGATAGGAAATCAATATCCTGGTATTCCCTCTCTTTGAGGAGTAATTGCAGAGCAAAAAGGAGCTCATGTTACCTTACCTTATCCTCAGCTCTCCAAGTTTCTGGGAGAGACTTGGAAGGAGGGGACAGGTTTGTAAAAGCTGGCAGCAGCTCTCTCCCCACGAGCACGTCCCGGTCCTCGGTTTTCTGTAGCATCGTGGGCTGCTGCAGTTCGGGCAGGAGCTTTGATCTGGTGCCTGGGCAGCAACACCAGGTTGAACAGGCAGCAGTCGCCCCTCTCGCAGCATGGCTGTGAGGGCTCAGATGAGCTCTGAGATGAGCCGTCAAAAGTTGAGTGGAGTCAATATTGTTTCCTTGAGTCTCCTTTAGTAAGGAAAAACCCAACTACTACGTTGAGAGCTGAGGTTTATTTACAGTATATACGATGTATCTAGTATGATTAAGAAATGTAGCTGCGCTTTGCCCACTACGGGGAAATGCATTAGTTTTGTGGATGTCGACTTAAACAGGCAACTCAGGGAGTTGTGGTTTGTATCAATCTGGACAAATCTCTTGATTTAGTTAAAAGATATCAAGGTTGCTGTATTGGAGCATCCTTCTTGATTATGAATAATGGCAAATTGACTAAGGTGTTACCACAAATAATTATTTTTATTGTTTCTGATGCTAGGACTATTTACAGTAATTGCAGTGATGTGATCTTTCCAGTCGGTATTACTTCTCTGCGAAATACCTGCTCACAGCAGCGTAAAAATATCTTAACCCATCCACCTCTGTTTTCACTGAGATTGGGACATTTTTCTTTTTCTGGAGGGCCTTTGTAATCTGCTTTGAGCACAGTAATATTCAAATGAGGAGCTGAATTTTATGTTGGTATTCCACTTTTCAGTCATTGCCTTGAAAAAGGAATTCATGCTTGGCCTCAAAAAATGGATTAAGGTTTTTGTGCAAGAGGAGTTCATGCAGTGGAAAATGAAATTAATTTTCACTAGCTATAGAACCTGGTATCCCCATCATAAACGTAGCATTTTAACTGGTCTGTGTGCATAACATATTCTTCAGGTCAGGCTTTTCTCTCCTACATAATATTTTTTATGAGAGTATAGTGCAATATTACCTCAAGGTAAAATGCAGAAATGAAGGGAAAAAAGCAGGGAAGTGTGACACAATCTGATCATAAAATAATCACATCTAGACATCTCTTTTGCTGTGGTTGAAAATACATCCTTTTCTGCCCCTCCTTCTGCTTCTGTGTGTAACAGTGGTGGTTCCACCACCGTTGTGTCGTTCAGAGGGCAGAGCCTTGGAACAGAGAGCTGGACTTTTGTCACGTTTGGCTCAAGGAGGGACATTTGGGGAAA
This sequence comes from Burhinus bistriatus, assembly GCA_013397275.1. Taxonomy (NCBI): domain Eukaryota; kingdom Metazoa; phylum Chordata; class Aves; order Charadriiformes; family Burhinidae; genus Burhinus; species Burhinus bistriatus. The sequence goes on along the minus strand of VYXH01012235.1, from coordinate 36,835 downwards.
TAAGATTCTGCACTCTCCTAATGCTGTTCAATGTAGCTATCATCATCATCATCTCTCTTAATAATTTTACCATATTTAACAAGTTCTTGGTAGTGGCTTGGCTTTTTAGTCTGCAGTCCTGACCCAATGGTTAGCTTTCAAAGTTTTGTCTCTTTCCTCTCTTACTTTGCAATTTCTACCTTGTGTGTTGATGGAGCATGTCGTGCTACGGGAACTAATTCAGATGAAGTGGTGGACTGGGATAAGATTTTGGCCAGTCACTTTACAGGAGCACAGAATCGCTCAGGTTGAAGGGACCTCTGGAAATCATCTAGTCCAACCTCCCTGCTCAAGCAGGGTCAGCCCAGGACCGTGTCTAGTTGGGTTTTGAATTCCTGTTGCCGTAAAAGCTAGAAGTTCCTTTCTGACAGACATCTAACCTCAGATGTATCTGATGTAAGGTAAAAAGTAGGGTAGAAGGGGGGAAAAAAGTTTGAAGTGCATTTAGCTGCTGTTGCATATTCTTGTCCTCCAGGCACCACGGGGTTTTGTTCTTTACAAGGAGAGTGTCAGAGTTTTGTTCCTCTTGGAAATCACAAAGGCAATCAAACTGGGACACAGTGACCTGCCCCAGTCTATGAAAACGCATCGCAAAACTGGGATGAATTTGGCTACAAAGTGAAACAGATACTCAGCAAAATCTGTCTCCAAAGCTGGTTGTAATGTATGTTTCTCTTGGGAAAAGTAGGGGTTCAAATGGTCGATACAGCGTTTCTAGCCCAGGGGAAAGGAAAGCGCTGCATCAAGCCAGAAACATTCAAAGGTGGAAGAAAGTAATAATTGTCATCTTCCCAAGATAAGGAAATGTGTCTGCTTTCTTGGGACAGCAGAGCATGGTGTTAAAAGCTTTTACCTCTTTTTTTAGTCCCATAATTGAACTGTAGTTTAGGCCTGGAGAGATTTATTGGGCTGAACCACAAAATCGGATTTCCTGCAAAGTAAAGAGGGTCCTGAGTTAAGATTCATTTCTCTTAAATCCAAACATAAATNGAGGTGTTCAAGGCCAGGTTGGACGGGGCTTGGAGCAACCAGGTCTAGTGGGAGGTGTCCCTGCCCATGGCAGGGGGTTGGGACGGGATGGTCTTTAAGGTCCCTTCCAACCCAAACCGTTCTATGGCTCTCCACAGTTTTCATGAATGCTTCAGGGCTAGGGTAGGCACTGTGCTGATGGGAGAGACAGCTAATTTAGATATTAAAAGAGAAAAAAAAAAAAAAGAAAAAGAAACTGTTTCAAAGACATTTGCTACCCTAGTGGGAGTCCTTGAGAAATGAAACTAAGCAGTGTGGATTATCTTTGGCTGTGATCTGATGTTCATAATTTCCCTACTAATGTGGCTTCACCAGATTAAAAGACCTTAGTGCTAACTTGCTAAGAGTGAAGATGGTGCTCCCCGCTTATCTTTGTGATATTATTTAGAAGAATGGAAGCAGATGTGGCTAGCATATTTGGTTTACTGTTAATGGGGAAGACCCGATAGCAGGGTGAGTTTAGAACAAATTGCAAACTCTGGGTTTGTATTGAAAACTGTCTTTTATTTTTCATTAGGAGCTTGGGTTTGTGCTGGATGCCGAATATCCGTGCAGTCTTGCTCCGTCACTGATGTAATGTACTCCAGGTAGATTTCTAAGCCCAGAACCAGAAGTAAAAATAGTGATGAGTACATTTCAACACGGAAGGCGTTGAAATGTATAGAGCCAGCTATGGAGTCTGTTTACAACCGGCTTAACCAACGTATGGCCTTCTGCCTGTGCAGTGTCTTCTTCACTGTATCACCTATTTTTCAGCTTTGGGCTTGACCTCATATAAACCAGTGGAATTTCAGAGGTAAAATAATGGACTTATATTAGAATGAAAACAATGTGAAAATCAAGAACAGCTACTGAGAGCAATGTTCATTTATCTAATTTCAGGTGTCTCCATCTGAGTCAAGCATCCTAGCCTCCTCTTCTAGCAGAAGCAGAGACATGGGCATTTTCATAGTGATTTATGGGACATTCAGCTGAATTATACCTAGTCTGAATTTATTATCTGTTTGAAGAGGTTACGTTTGCTCTTATTGGATATTTTTATGTTAGGATTTTTGATACAAAATTCAGGGGAAGTTTTTTGGGGGGAAGGGGTAGGAGAGGTTGGGGTTGTTGTTTTGGGGTTTTTTTTGTTTTGGTTTTTTTTTTGCAATCTCTCTCCTTCAAAAATCAGAATATGCCTCAACTCCTTTTAAACACACTTTGATCCTGACCAGTCTTGGCTTGAATAGCAGTCATTCCAGAAAGAAAACTTGGTAACAAGCATTTTGCTCATTTTCGAAGAATGGACATAAATAAGCATCTCAGACCGCAGTACCAGGAAGGACATAGCTTGCATTTGGGAATCCCGTGGACAGATAATTTTGCTTTGCTAAGCATCAGATAAACATGCTTCAACTACTGATGGAGACGACTTTTTCTACAAGAACAGTGAGCACAACTATTTTTGCAAATGTAATTTTAACCAGCTGAGTTCTTGAAGCAGTTACTGTGCTTATCTGTTTAAATCTTTTCTATTTTCCTTCTGGTCTTCACTTTAAAAAAATTAAAACTGCCTTGGTATTTTTAAGGACTTAATTATCAAGAGCAATGCTGTAAGATGATGTAATACCAAATATCATTTCTATCGGCAACAAAAATAGACAGTCAAGCCAGCCAATTTTTTTTTCCTCTTGGCTCTACCTATTTCACTCCAAGCCGAGGCCCCAGTCTTGCCGTGTAATAATGTCAAATGGGTTTTTACTGAAGATGGGAGTTCTCACCCACTCACTTCTCTTCATTGCTGGTGTCAGATAGAGAAGAGAGGATTAATGGTGGTTGCCTAAGATACCAAAAACGTAAATGGAGAGAATGTTTTGTTAATAGTACCTCTTGTCCATCAATGGCAGTTATATGTATCTAGTACAAGCACAAAGGAAAACAAAGTACAAACTTGCTAATATATTTCTGTTAATATTGCAATTATACCGCATTACAGATTATTTTAATGCATTATATGACAACTGACATTGGAGAAATTGATTTGGATATTAGGATTAATCTCTGTCACCTGCTGATATTTTTGGCTCAAGAATTTGTCAGTTGTTTCCTCTTCTCACAAATGTACTTTTTGATCTAAACAAAATCAGTTTGGTTTTTTTTTTTACTGTAAATTTTCAAGATCATTTTAGATGTCTCAAAATTAACCCTATTGCGATAAAAGTCCCTTCATTTCAGACTGGTTTGGATCACTAATAACTATAAATGCCTTTGTTTTGCATCCTTTTTAGAGGTTGCCCATGTAACGGCGGTTTCCAAGTGTGTTTCATTCCCGCTTGGCATGGCTTTGTCCTTCCTTGAGTTCATGGCTGGTGCCCCGAACAAACACCCCAGGAACGTTACGGAAGGCAGAGACTACGCGTAGCCGTCTTGCAGAATGGTTTCAACACAGGGAAGCTCTCTTAGGAACAGGTGCCAACTGAAAAGCGGCTGTGGTGGTAAGGCAGTGGTAGGCTGAGAGCCAGGAGTACGGGAGCGTTTAGTCATCTGCGCTGCTGTTACTTCACTCTGCTGAATAGTACATCTCCTCCTGCCTACTCTTAAATAAAATTGGGCGGAAGCAAAAGAGACACTGAGACAAGCTGCTGTAAATTCCAGCTCAGGTTTTGCAGCTACATCTCTTCATTTCTCCCCCCAGAAGAGAAGAAAACCAAAGAAAAAAAAGCCTTACTGTATAAATTGTATTTGGATTCAGTTTTTATAGTACTTCCCCCGCTCCCCCCCGAATTCTTGATAGACATTTGAATTTACTGTAGAGATTTTAAATTTTGCGATGGCGAAGTTGACTCGCGTGCACTTCAGAAATGCTCTTGTAGCAGAGTGTCTTTTCCCATGGCTGCTTTATGGGTGAAGTGTAACCCCTGTTGACACAGGCTTTATTTTCATGCACAAGTGCTTTAGAACAATTGCACGCACGGACCGAAGAGAAGAAAAGATGGGGCTTGCAAACATCTTGCTGAAAACAGTGGCAAGAAGTAACTGTTGAGATGTAGAGTCTGCGTCTTTGGGGCGCTGATTAAGTTGGGATGAAGTGTCCCCATTTTTATTGGCTGCAGTATATGGCATTCTCCAGGTTTTTGCCATTTTCTCCACTAATCAGGGGTGTTGCCACTATCTTTTTAAATACAAAATGTCTCAGCTGTTTTACCATCTGCGTTACAGTGGGTCTTCAGAAACATGCGGGGGAGTGCACTAAGCTGGATGCAGAAAAGAGGCTTTGTTAAGAAATGTCTTAGCACCGTTTGTGTGTGGCACAGGCATAAAAAGAATATATTTAGAGATGTCTATAAATCTAGATTTTTCCTCCCCCCTCTTTTTCATTAGTTATTGTTTGGAATTCCTCCTAGAAGAGGTAATGGATTTGCTTAAATCTGCCCTAAGGAATTGCTTCTTGTTGAATGTAATTATTCTGCCCTAAAAAAAAAAAAAAAAAAAAGACGTTGAGATAAAAGCATACTTCATAGAGTGTTTAGAGTTGGAAGGGACCTTAAAGATCATCTAGATCCTTTTTTCCATATTGCTTCCTGTTTTCCATATTGCTGTTTATTCAGAGTTAGGATTCTTTCAAAAACAACAGTCATGTCGGCTCAGAACAACAACATTAATGACAGCATTACACTGTTTCCTAGCAGTGAGTCAGTTAATTTCTCCTGGTTTAGATACTTAAGAAAAAGAATATATTCAAAGAAAAGAATATACTCAAGTTAATTTCTCAGAATTCTGCTTTTCAGCATTAATAATACCAGTCCTGTCTCCTCCTTGCACGTCCAGGACTTTGATTAATCCTACATAGGATGCAGTGTATTCTCTTATCTCACCTTGGCACGTATGCAATTTCCAGTCAATTAACATATTGAGTGAAAGCAATCATTTCATTCACATGACTCATTTCTGGCTGGTTTTTTTTAATTGGATTGACTGAGCTAGAGACAAAGGGAAATGTTGATTTCTCAACCATTATCTTCAGACAGGTTGATTTGTACTTGTACCCAAGTATGACTCCTCAAGGTCATCTTTTTCTTTTTCCTTCTTTTTATTCAGCATGTTGCTGAGGGTGACTTGCCAAAGGAGGTCAGATCTTGCTATTTTTGAGTTCTCGGTTTCATTCCATTTTCTTTTTAATAAGCATGCTTTATATCTAGAACAGCCTTTTAATTCTGATTATTAAGGAAGCCCTTTTTCCGCTGACTCTTTTAATTGCTATTAAAATGGCAACAAAAACTAAGTTAGGAGGTCTGAGTTCTCTGGTTTTGAAGCACCAGTCACTCTTAAATGTCAGAATTGAATGTTGCAGTACATGTGTTAGGAAATCAGTCACCTAAAAAAAGATTTAATGTTTAATTTTAATAAATTAAAGGAAATTGCCTGTAATTTGCACTTGAAAATTCTGAATAGCGATGCATCCATTAATAGTTACAGCTCTTTCACTGGGTTTCTGAGCTGCTTGGAGATGTTGGACAGTCGTGTCACAATAGCTGTAGACCAGCTTCCAAAGAGAAAATCTTTAATGGGGTGTTAACTGTAGATCCCTGCCAAAATCTCAGCGAATGCTAAATCTCGATGTTTAGAAATCTGAATTTTCTGCATCCGAGTGAATTTCAGTAAGATGGCTTTTGTTGTGTTCTCTGTAGCTTCTTCTTGTCTGTTGAATGACTTGTCCTGTCAGCACAGAAACACACGGTAAAATAAGTTTGGGGGATGCTGTACTTTTGTGCATATATTCTTAGTGATTCCAGAGTATTACTGTTATTTTCAACAAATCTTTAAAACTTCAGTCTTGGAAGGGTACTTCAATTTGAATATCGTTGGTCTCCGGACTAGGCAGCGCTGACAGTTACACGGCTGACAGTAGATTTTCTTCGGAGAGCTTTGGCTCTTCAGGAAATCCTGATTGCAGCCACAGTATCTCTAATGCCGCCGGGCACAACGTGGGCAGCCAGCTCCCGTGGGGAGCGTTTTGAGAGGTTTGCTTAGTGGTGTAACATCAAGCAGTTCAGAATACAGTCTGTAAATACACAAACATAGGAAGATGTTTACTGTCTCCGTTACAACAATTTATTTCTAGGGCTGAAATCAGTATTATTAAGTAAAGACTATACTTAAAAATAATAGATCTATTCTAATGATGAAATATAATGAGATGTAAGAACTAAGTTCACCTGTAAGACTGGTCCAGATCTCCCGGACATGTTCTGTATGTGCCTTGATCTTGGTAAAGATCCACTTAGCTTAGATATGTCTGGGCTATATAGCATGAAAATGTAACAAATACTTGCGCATTTCAAGTTTGGGTTTTCTTTGGCATTATTTGTATGAACAAACAGTGCTCACCAGCATCATCCTTCTATTCGTTCTTCTTTCTTAACAGAGACTTATTCTGTTTCCTAGAATAGTCAGTGCAGACAAAAAGTACAGCGTCTCTTCCCAACATGCATGAGGGTTTGCTTTCCACGTGAGCTGAGCCCACTCAAGAATCAGGTGCAGCTTCAAAATTCAATTGAGGAACACAAAAATACTTTTTTTTTTTTTTTAATGAGTAAGAATGTTTTTATACAAAAAAAAGACTATAATTGAGTTATCTGAAGAGCTGGGTTATTCACATGTTTTCCATTAACAGTTTATAGTCTTAGTAATACAGATATATTTTTACTTGCATTTTGTTTATGTGTTTTTTCTTTTTAATAGAGTTTCTGAAGTCATTATATATAACCTTCAGTGCTGATTTATGTTAGAATATCTGTTATGCTCAAAAAAAGACCAGTCCCTAGTTCTCATTTTCACCATGAAAGAGTCAAAGTATGAACATAAAACTGATAAGCAGTATCATAAACTGATGAGTATCAAAACTGATAAGCAATGTCAGAAGTGGTGAGCTGTGTCATCTTCCAGGATGTAGAACACTCACGGATCAGAGTTATAATACTTTGACCAGACTATGTTACTCCTCCTGTTGGAAGTTTGGGACTTGTCTTTCTAAAAGTGCGTTATTGTATAGGTTTAAGAGCTCAACTTTAATATATAAAAATACATTTATCTCTAGTCCTGAGGCAGTTCTTTCAGAGAGAACAAAGAGGAGTTTTAAGTAGAAATAGGGCACTGGTAACTCTTGTTGTTGTATTTGAGTATATTATACTCTTGTATTTATTTGAGAATAGCTGAGGGTGGAAGGGACCCATGGAGATCATCTAGTCAAGCTCCTGCTCAAAGTGGGGTGACCCAGAGCGGAAGGCTCACAGCCGTGTCCAGCTGAATTTTGAATATCTCCATGGACAGAGACTCCACAACCTCTCTCAGCAACCTCTTCCACCGCTCAATCACCCTTACGGTATTACAGCGTTCAGTATTGCGTTGTAAAGTTTTCTCAGTTGATGCAATAGCCCTGAAGCAAAGCTTCAGTTGAACTGATTTTTTTAAAATCAAATAATGTAAAGGATCGTTAATATTTTTCTGTTCACACTATAACTTGAAAAAGAAGGCCTTTAGACTAACGAACACGGTATTTCCATCTGTGGAGAATAAGAAACACTTTATAAATACCATGTTTGCTAAAATACCTATTTGTTTCTTCTCCCCTAAGTCCTGTACTTTTGCTATGGTTTGGCTATTATTTGCATTTTTACAAAATTACACTGATCTGTTTCCTATGACTTCATCTCCAGTGATTTCACGGTGTGGTAGTTACTCATTCCGAACTATTATTGGAACAAATGTAATCTCGTGTGCAACTAATTTTTTCTGTATGGCATTATGTGACTGACTGCCTCGTGTTGGATCAGAAAAGACTGTAAGAAAAAAACCAAAAATAAATAAAAAGTAATGAAAGGGTGCCAGGGATAAGGCTCCGTTAGAGCTTGGCTTTGGAGGAGGAGGGTGTAAGAGTGTACGTAGCCTTGCAAAAGAGGAGTAAGAAGGGATGCAGTTGCAGTTTTAGAAATGCATAAAGGACATTAAAGAAGAGCTGTTAAAGTCTAGTGGCAGTGCTGGCAGAATGATAACGTGGCCATGAATAAACTTCAGCTGGAAATTGGAGAATTACGTGATGAATTGAGGGGGGGAGCTCATGATTTCACGATCAAGCTGGATAACTGAATAGGCTGTGTGCCATCGCTGGCTGCAGCAGTGGAAGACCCGGCCTGGCCAGGAATGTTTCTTTTGTTCTGTGTTCGTAATGCCGAGTGTCTTCGTTCAAGTAGTGGGAGTTTATTAATGAGGCTATATTCCAAGCCTGGGTCAGAGTAAGCTTGCTAAATTTTGTCTTGCAAGAATTTAATACGTTCAGGAAAGAATACCTACTGCCAAAATAGATATTAAAGCTGCAGAGATTTTAGTCCAAGAATATTTTTAGCAGCAGGGTTTACAGGAATCAGATTTTCTGATTCATTAGCATTGGGTTTTTTCCCTGATTTATTGTTTAATTCCCAATGAAGTGCTAATATCTGAAGAAAAAAAAGCCTTTTTTTTTTTTTTGTCTGAATGGCAACAGGGAGCTTCTGGCTCTCTGGCCATGGGACAAATCTGCCAAATGCAACCAACTGCAGCGACCCCTCAGTATCCTTAATTTGACAGATTTGGCAGTAATTCAGGTAGGCATCTCTTTAACCTTGTCTTAATCTCTGTGCAAGGTATATCAAGCAGTGTGTTGTGGGTGCCAGTAAAGAAGCATTTGCTGATAAAACTTTGTTTCAGTTGTAAGTTTATTGACTCATTTTTTTGGTTGCACAAAGACAGAATACTACAGTAATGCCATCTGGTTCCGCAGCGGGGGTAAGGACAACTGCGTGACTTTTTTTTGGTGAGCATTGGGATTTAAGTAAGAGAAATCATAGCAGATGGGGTTTGTTTCGTCCTTTGTGTTAGACACCTTTGGGTGAGTCATGCCTTGACTTGAAGTGAGGCTTTGTCATTTTAATCCGTGCGTTAGTCACAGGTCTAAGGGAACAAAGAGTTTATGGGTCCTTGGACCTGTTACATCAGACAGCTACGGCTCATCCAAAGGGGGTAGTCAGGAGAGGGGCTGAAAGTGAGGAATAAGTTCAGGAATTGTGATGTGATTCTTCTATTCCATCGGCAAGAGGAGAGTTAAGCTGTGCTGGGAAAAACAACTCTGTGGCAGGTGGGGTCTCGTTTGCTTTTTTCCCCTCTGCAGAGGACACCGCACTTCAGCTTGTGCATGTCCGCAGGGAAGGGAAATCATCTTTGTACAGCAGAGAGCTACAAAGATGATCAGGGGACTGGAACATCTTTCTTAGGGGGAAAGGGTGAGGGACTTGGGTCTTTTTAGTCTGGAGAAGAGAAGGCTGAGGGGGGATCTCATCAATGGTTACAAATACTTCAAGGGAGGGTGTCAGGAGGATGGGACCAGTTTTTTTGCAGTGGTGCCCAGTGATACGACAAGAGGTAACGGGCACAAACTTGACCATAGGAAGTTCCATCTAAACACGAGGAGGAACTTCTTTGCTTTGAGGGTGGCAGAGCACTGGCACAGGCTGCCCAGAGAGGTGGTGGAGTCTCCCACTCTGGAGACATTCCAAACCTGCCTGGACGCCATCCTGTGCAACCTGCTGTGGGTGACCCTGCTCTGGCAGGGGGGTTGGGCTAGATGATCTCCAGAGGTCCCTTCCAACCCCGGTGAGTCTGTGAAAGAGAGGTCCAAGTCTCTCATGGGTAGTATGCTCAAGTAGATTTGCTTTTCCCGGCGTTAGTGCTAGGAGACTCGTGATACCGGTTCCTCATAAGGGTAAAACAGAAGGCAGGTGCTTGGGCAATCTCTCTAATTACAAACCGTGGCTAGCACTTGAAAAATTAGTTTCTGTGATTGAATGCTGTCTTCCGTTCCAAGATAAAGCCACAAACTACCAGACATCCCGATAGCTTAATTGAGATCCAACTTTCCCTTGATAAAGAGGGCGTTCTCCCATGAGTCGTTTCCTGAAGCTGCAGAATCAACTTGTCCCAAGATTGTTGTGAGATACCTGTCCGATGCTCACTGAAGCCGCAGTCCTCTGCGTTCCCATCCCATGAAGGCAAGAGCAGCTAGCATCAAACTCCTTGATGATTGTTGGTTACTGACGCTGTGACGAACTGCAGGGCCTGAAGGACAAAAGCGTTGGAGGCGAGTTATTAGACTCTAGTCATGAGTCAGGACCTTTTTAGTTGTCCTCTGGGATCCCTTTTCAAGAAGGAGATAGATGAGGAAAACCCTGCAGCATTACCTTGTGAGAGGCCACTCTCCGCTGTCGTATTCTTTATTCAAGCTGGTTTTCCAGCAGATGATTAGACTCCAGTGCGGTCCCCTGGCACAGCGCAGACAGGGGACAGCTTCTGGTGAAAACTCATGCTGTTCTTCTATGGACCAAATGATTTCTTTCCCAAATATTTCTTTCCCATCTATTTATTTCCCATAACATACCAGAAAAACTCAAGAGAAATTCTCCTAAAATATAAGGCATTGCATTTTAAATGTTCTGGAGAGGCAGTTTCCATAAGGATGTATTTTTTAGGCACTTACGCAGATTAAACTCTGGAAAAATAATGTGTTGTAGATGAGTTCAGCCTGGTGAGAAGGATCCGCAGTGCTGAGCTAACGCTTAACTTCTGGGGTACTTAAGTTTCCTCCAGAATAGTCTGTATCCCATTAAGATGTTAATTTTATAAGCTTTTATTACAATGTCTTATTTATTTAATTTTAGCTTGGGTTCGGTTTCGAAGCTATCTGTTACTGGCCCAGGTCTTGCACAGGCTGATCACTTTGCTTTGATTTCCACTCTGGTTGTATAGCAACTCGGTAGTTATTAAGTAAGTCTGGAGAAGAGTTAGTAATGCTTTTTCATAATTGTTCTAACAATTTAATTGTTTTAATGTGAGCCAATGGGCAAAGTTAATGTGTGGTGCTTTCCTGCGGCTGAGGAGAGTGCAACTGAGAGCAAGAATCAAAGAGCATCTGTGTTCTCACGTGATAGTGCAGAGCTGCGCCTTCAGAAATCCCCCGCTCTGAATGGTCGTCTTTATTCTGCTTGGAATAGCCGGGATATCTTGTGAGCCATGTGGCTTTTGGTATTTAGAGCCAGAAAAGTTTCCTGTTGTTTCTTTTGGACATAGGGAAGTCTCCTGATCCTGTTGAGACTGTTTCACACAGACTTGAGCTAGTCTGAAGCTCCTGAAATATGTATTGGCTTTGTCATTAGCTCGTAAATGAGGGCTAGATCAGGTTTGCCATTACCTTTTTTTCAGGTTCTTTTAGTTTCTCAGTTCGTCGGCTTGTGCAGCCTGGTAGCCAGGATGATGGCATGGATTTGCTTGTTGGATAAGAGTAAAACAAGCAAGCTGCAATATTTTAATAACCTGGAAAAATAATTTTATTTTACAGTGACGAATGTTACTACATTTTACCGGGAAATGAGCGTGAGCATAATATTGCAAGTCTCAAAGCAATGACGGTGATGGAAGTGGTTATGAAAGTGAGACTCTTGGATCAGATTTCCCTTTGGTCTTTCCCCCGCTTCTCCCATTTTCAACAAAAGGATGGGTTAATTTGAATTTCATTGCTTTTAATCCTTAGGGAAATATCAAATGATCAGCGTTATTGTGGAACTGTGCCCCAAAGGAGGGGGGACAGGTGTCGTGTTTGTGCTTTCACTTCACATATGCAGCAAGCTCATTAATTTGCCATTTCATACATTTTAGTGGGAAGAGGCCACTGGTCCCTGTCACTAAAAAGCAACCGTGATTGATCGTTCAGGGGCAGAAGGGGAAAATATTCAGAAATTAGTTATATAAGCATCTTAAATTAACAGCGAGCCTCCAAAGAAGCGTCGTTTTTCCCTGGAGGAGTGCCGAAATTGATGTTTTAACCTCCTTTTTGAACACCTGCCGCGGTGCGTTTCGGTCGGGAAACGAAGCATTCGAACTACTGTCTTTTCGTCTTCACTAAGGAAGGGACATTTCTCTTTGAGGATCTGTACCAACCCTGCTGCTACGCCAACCCGGCAGATGGGAGGGGAAAAAATGGGTTACAGAAATCTCGTTATCGCATATGCAATCTTTGCATCTGACAGAACTTGTTCGTTGGTCTCCACTAGGTGAAACATGGGTGCCCGTGCTGCTTGCGAGACGTGTCTGAACAGAACAGAGCGGAGCGTAGAACCCACAACCCAAACCCCCGCGTCTGCATCTCGTTGCCTATTTTTTCTCATTAGCTGAATGCCTCTGAAGGCCCAGAGCTGCACAGCAAGACAAATTCAGTGCAGGGACTGGGATCCGTGCAATCTAGCGTTCACGCGGGGGTCTGTGTGAAACCTGTCAAGGCTTTCAAATCATGTCTTCATCTGTGGCTGCCTTTGCAGCAGGTCCAACTCAACGTGCAATGAACGGGCTGTCACTCAAGAACGATGCTCAACTGCTTCGTGCCGGCTTTGCTAAATTGCCAAGTTCTCATGTTGCTAGAGTGCACGAGCCCCTCTTGCATCTCCAGGAAAGCGATCGGGTATGAAGGAAAATGGAGAAACGCCACCAGTATTATCTTTCCTCTAGGAGAGGTTCTCATCACGAAGGACATCGCCACTGGCTGCCTTCTGGTCTCTGTTTCCTTGACACTGTCTGCCCTCGTGGAAAGGCAGCTCCTGATGTTCAGAGCAGACCAGCATGCTTGTGAGACAGGCTTTTATCTAGAGAGAAAGGTATTACCACAGTTTTTTAAGGCCCAGAGGAGATCTGCAGTGTCTCTGGGTGTGAGTCGGTGGCTTGCCAATAGGTAAGAGGTCTTTTGAAAGCCTTTGATGCGTGATAAAGAGAGGAGTGCTGAGGTTAACAAACAAAGAAGGGTCTGGCAACGGGGCCAAGAGGGAAACTGAAGAAGTGACTGAATTAAATTACTTAATAGATATTCACAGCTATTTTTTCAGCTGATAACGTGTTACAGGCCTAAACTGTGGTATTACTTCCAAGAGTTTTTTTTCCTCATTGGCTGCATCTGCAGTGGAACTCAATCTCCAATAATAAAGGGATCGCTTTTCTACTGGGATTCCATCTGTGCCAAAAAAGTAATAATATTTGAGAGCTGGTATTTTATAGCTGACAAAGTGTTCGCCCTCTATTTTTAGATGCACGGTGGGAATTTTTATTAGCATTTTACAACTTGGATTACTTGCAGAACAAAACTGAAAGTTGAAGTTAATGCTCACGCAGAACTAATTTCAGGGGAAATTACTGTAATGCATGATCTGTGGTTAACACTGAAGTCCTAAAAGAGACAGCTAAGGTGAGCTGGATGGGGCTGCAGGTGCAGAGGGTATTCAGTGTTGAAGTACCCCTTTAGGTCCCTGCTTTGAAAGCTGAATATCTAGGCGGCCTTCGGCGTTTAAACCATTTGCGGAGGACGTGAGGGTGTCCCACATCTCTAGATGAAGGGCAGAGGGACGTAGCGTGTTACTATATGAAAATTATTGTGGTACATCGATAACCTGTTGTAACCCAAAAGTGCAACAAAGAATGCCTTCAACGTACCTTGCTAAAATACTCTTAAATCTTTAATCATAGCTTCAGAAGCTTCATACCATGCACTTAAAATCAAAGCACAAACAGTAATAGACGGTATTTCTTAGGCTTTTTTCCTCGTTGCCACTGAGAATGCGCTTTTTATGATATTTAAGTCTGTCTCCTGAGTAAATTACAACATAATAATGATTAGCAGTGCTTTGCTTGCATTGTAATTCTGTAAAAGAGGAGGAAATGCTGCATAGAGAGTTCACATTAGTGATTTTTACTCCTTGTTATTACAGTACTTGTTGTGTGTAGTTATATGGAGCTCAGCATAAGTCAACAGCTGTGAAGGGTTTTGTGGAAAAATGAGATGAAAATACATTTCAGTTTATTTTCCTCCTTTCAGTTATGTCAATAGTTTGGCTTTTGGGGGTATTTCTAGCAAATAGTATCAATGATGTAAGTTTACCCATTTTGTTGTTGTTCTCATAAAAGGACTGCAACATTTTAATTCAGAACTTCTTACTGGAGAGAGGTTTTATCCGAGAATACAAATGTAAGAGGAAAACTTGTCTTCCTGCTCTTGCCATCTTCCCATTTCCAAATTGTATATTCTACCCCACTTCAATTTTAGTACTTTCAAAATTGCAACTGTTTTTCACTCAAAGTTGAAATATTTGTGTTAGAAAGAACAATAAATACATACTGTTTCTTTAGATGCTTCCCTACATCCTCGCTATAGGATGGTATATAGACCCAATTAGTGCTTAAAGAAGTTTGCATTTGTTTAAGCTCCTAAATGTTTGTTTATGTTTTGAATTTTTAAAAACACAGCTCAAAAGCGCATCGAGTCACCTTATTACGTAAGCGTGGACGGCATCAGAGACCCGAGTGGCTCATTTGTTGGTTAATCAGGTTGCCCATTTTTCCTCATTTCTGTTACACCCAAAACTTGGGTGACTTCTCTCTTGCCTCAAATTTGCAAAAGGCTTTCCGCAGGGAATCAAACAAAACTGAGCTATCGGGCTGGAAAAGAGGAGAAAACTATAATCTCTGCGGGCAGGGGAGGGTGGTCTTCTACGGCATCTAGGACTGCGTTATGTCCTCACTGCATCGTCTTCTCTCTCCAAGAAGATAAGCAGAAATTGGGGATCTTGTCCAGTTTTCACTGTTGTCTTCACTGTTGTCTAGGAGTCGTATGGTTTTAAAGAAGTCTGGAATTTGGTGAAGTGTTGTGTCTCCTTTTTTAGTCGTTCAACTGAGACAAGTTGTAAAAATTAAGATGCTGATTGTTGCAGAAGTGTGGACAGCATTACAGCAGCAGCTTTTTGTCTAAGCACTCCCCCAGAAAATTATTGAGGTTTCACGTGTTGGAGTTGGATACTTCTGGAAGAGTTTGGGTCCCGCACGATGAATTCATGGAGAAAAGGAAGCGCAAGTGATTTTGCAGTGCTGGAATTGCTGGCGTTGATGCTTCAGCTGATCCATACTTGCCTCAGTAGTCCCTGTTGGCTGGATTTTCTCAGCAGGAGGCTGAGCTTTGGAAGCTGAGGGTATATAAAATGGTTTTAAAACAGCAGAAGTGCTACTGAAAGAGTTTCAACGTTATACTCGCTGTCAGCGAGGATCTACTGTAAATAAGGACCCTTATTTCTAGAACTATCAATGCTGTGGTTGTGTAGCAAAGCAGATCACATTAGCAGATGCTTTTGGAAAATGTTTTGCAGTTGAGTAAAGTGGCGTGTGAAGTTCGGATATTCCAGGTCAAATTATAATTTCATGTATTGCGAATATATCTAACAACGCTAAAGTCTGCAATATTTCACTGTTGTAAGTTGTATTTTTCACTCTTCCTAAACAGCCAGGCAGTATAGCGAAAGTGAAAATCTCCTGGATTTAAGTTTTGAGGGTGAACACGAGTGAGCTTTTGCGTATTTTTACTGCTTTTAAAAACTGTGCAGCCTGTTCTCTGTCCTAATGAAAGAAAACGGCAGCGTTTCGGGCTTGGGGTTGCATGAGTGCCATGCTTCTGGGAAAGGGGCTCGGAGGCTTCGGGGTTAAACACCTGGTATTTTCAGATTTATAAGCCTAGAAAAGTAATTTCAAGCTTTATTTTTCCTATGTTAATTATTATAAATGTGTCATAATCCGCAGATATATGTTGTTTAAAACAGGTGCAGTCACTTTGGTATTAATGATCAGTGAGTCTAATATGTGTTACTACTTGAATTGCTTGCTTTGTGCAAAGAGGCTTATTTTCAAGAAATGCGTGTAATGATGTTTAATAACTGGCTTTGCCAAAGAGTAGGGTGTTCTTCCTTTCACTTGAAAGGATTTGTTCTGTATGTTTATTTTAATTTTTGCTTGGAATTATTTATAGCACCCAGCATGAATATGTTGAGCCAGAAGTTTTGATATCAAGTGATTTACTATAATATCTTCATGGAAGTAATATAATTTACTTAGTGCAATAGGGATTTGTAATATATTCAGGATGGGCAGTAGTCCACATCACAGCACCTGATTTCTGTTGGCTCTAACAGAAAGCAGTATGACTCAGTCAGTGAAATAAAGATGTCCTGTAGTACAGTGAGCAATCGAGAGCCTTAGCGCTACAACTCTTGTTTTATTCTTAATGCAAGAATCAAAATTAAATTCCCTTCAGGCAGGTAGTTATGTCAGGGGAGACTTGGCCCAGCGGAAAAGCATTATATGTAAATATAAAAATTTACTTGAATATTACCTTCATTAAGAAACAATGAATTTCACCATTTATTCCACTTAGTGCCACATTTGCACATTATGAAATGAGATAATAAGGTTAATTTTTCAGAGCTTAATTTTGTTGCATAATTTTTTATTGGGTAATTGTTAATGTGTTTTTTTTTTTCCTTGAGTGGAATCTCAAAGGTTACCTACAAAACCACCTAGAAAGCCTTCAGACTCGTTTTGCACGGTTGCAAGCGTAGAAAGGTCCATAGTGTCGCCAAAGACCTTCAACATGAGTGTTTTTCCTGGGGCAGAGATTGATGGAACGCACACTGAGCAGCACTGAGGAAAGAATTGACATGGGGAGAGCCTTGATCCCGCTTCATTAGAAGATGAACTCTAAGAGACATCTTCTAATAATGCTCATTGTGTTTCTATATGTAATTGAAAGATGGGCATCTAGTTACTGAAGACAAAAATCAATGGTCCTGAGTTCCAGTCATGTTCCAGTCTGCCACAGTTTTGCTGTGTACTTTTGGGCAAGATACTTAAATTCTCCTTTTCCATCTACAACGCTGATATTATTCAAAAATGTGTAATAATACCGAGTATTAAAACAATGATTGCTGTATTTTCACTGGTCCATATAGAAGCCATGCTGCCCACCAGCAGTTGGAAGGTCATGGGGCGCGAGCTTGCTTCTGGCAAATCATCTTCACACAGTAACTACACTGAATTCAGATTTTCAGTTTGGGGAAAAAATGGTTCTTGATGTTGTTTTGGGAGATTGTATACATGTTTCTACATTAATATAGGCTCGTAGGATCAGAGGGAAGCTCTGACTGTCACTTTCAAAGTCTTTCATAAACTGATAACCTTAAAAGATAACGCTCAACCTTAAAAGATGCTCATCTCCACCATTCCCGTTTGAAAGCTATGGTAAAATCTTGCTTCTGTAAGGATGGCATTTCTTTGTGGCTGATGTAGCCTTTTTTTAATATATATATTGCTTAGCTTAAATACTCCTAGATGGGGTTTTTTTGCCATTTCAGTCTTTAGGTATTTCATGTTATATAGCAATTATTTTTCTCTCACCTTTGAGTTTTTATAGGCCAGACAAGGTTATTGCAAGATGGGCCGGCAGTTCCCTGCCGTCCCACTAGTCCTTCTCTATATCCCTCTGCTTTCCAGGAAGACGAACTCAAACTAGATTCCCAGAACTGTACCGAGTATTTCAGTCTCACTCTTACTGTACAGATCAAACAGCTTGTTTGGTGTTTTCTTCTGTTTTCAACAAGCTGGTAGATAGCCAGGTTGCTTTCTTAAGTATAACGGTGTTTATCAGCTGCGTCGTCATCGGTCTCAAAGCTGTTGCTGCAGGTACGCCTTGTTGGAAAGAGATCTAATTTCATGAGCACCTTCCGTGATTAAACAGCCCCAAACCTTCCTGCCATATACTAATCCTTGAGCCATCTGTGGATCTTTGCTATCCTATTACGTGCCGGCTTTGTTTCTGTTGGGATCAGGAAAACTGAACGGAAGGTCAACCGAATTTCCACTTGTTTAAACATTTTTACCTGCCTTGGCATTACACATCCTAAAACCATTCTAGTGGGAACCTCGTACTGTCACGTGTCACGATATGAGACAGTGACTGACCTCTTCCCCTCACCTGTCAAGTTCCTTTTCTGCCTCACATCTGCTGCTTTTAGCCGTGCTGCTCTCGGGCAGAAGACCCTTCTGCTCTGGATCCGCTCTCGTTAAAGGCCTGTCAGTCCTTACCAAGGAGTCCCCAGCTATGGGATCTCCTTCCCTCCCTTCTGCTCTGCCTTCTGCTCTTGCCACCACGTCTCCCGTCCTTTCACATCATCTGCTTATCGTTCGCATTCTTCCTTGGTCCCCGGCTGCCTTCATTTTCTTTCTCTGCTTACAGACCTACCTGTTCTTCTCCTTTATTGTGCCATCCCTGTTCAGAGTCCTCATCCCCTGTTCCCATAAAATTTTTCAAGGTCTTTTGCACACCCATTCCTTCAGTCTCAGCCTGGCTGTCGGCAGTTTTATTGTCTTCCCTGGTTGCTGGCTGCGTTGAGTCTGTCGACTGATCCCTCATTTAGGTTTTCTGACCAACTCTCCCTCAGCTGTGATGAAAAGCAGGGGACCTCTGCCTACACCCCACGTAGTTTAATGGCCAGTGGATGTTTGAGAACTAGTCATGACTAGAATGGTCATAGCGTAAGTGATAGTGTCACACAAATCTGTAAAGAGGACTTAATTACCCCAGAATACATTAGTTCTTCTCCTCTACAGCCTTCTTGTAAGAAGACAGTGGTATCTTTCAAGCTTGCGCTTGAATTTCTTTGTCCTTGAAGGTTCAGTTTTGAGTTGGGTTATCGGTTCAAGAGGGTCCCTGGATGCCTATTTGTTTTAAAACAGACCTTCCTGGAAATAATACCTTTGCATCTCCTCTGCTCCTTTTCCAAACAAACCCTTTGCATATCAAAATGTTTGCAAAAATAGCCATGGTGAGCTTTTTCAAATTCACTTGATCCCATTGAATAACTGGGGAGAAGTAGGAGTTTTGCCGGGTCGGTAAGAATCAGGCAGTCGTACCTTGCCAACGCCTTGAGTTCTTGAGGGAGGGAAACTATGGGTATAACCCTCCATTGAAGGGTAAGGAACAGAGGATCAGCATTGAACATCCCATGAAGCATTTCATTGGGCTTTTCCCCAACAGCAAATGTCACACCTGGATTTGTATAGGTTAATTCCATCAAAGAAACGAGTCTTTATAATTCTTAGACTAGAAAATATTTCACAATTATTCAGGGCACAGACAAAAGACCAGAAATACAAATAAAGGCCAGGACCTCACAGCAGTTGTATCTTTTGTTTTACTCAACAGTGGGCTGCACAACACACTTGGTCATGCTCTCTAGAGCCACGAAACAAAGGAACCCTGTTGATGTTTACTTTGGCTCAAGGCAGGGACAGTTATTTCAAATGAGTTAATAAATGGAGTAATGAACTATGGTTTGTATAATCTTCTTTTCTCTTCTTTTCTCTCTCTAGGTTACTCAGATGAGTCGTCCAGATTTGATTCTCTTTTTGATGAAATATCTCATGGCTTTGGTGGTTGGGATACCCTCAGTCTTCTGGGTTGGAAGCAAAAAGACCTGTTTTGAGTGGGCTAGCTTTTTCCACGGACGCAGGAAAAAAGAGTGAGTATTGATATCTCACAGATAAACTGGTTGAGTACTGGCAAATCATCTCCTCTTCCCTTGTAGTCCTGGAGGAGTACTTGGTTAGTTTTTCATGGAAGCAAAGACAGGAACAGATAGGGGCAGCTTTCTTAGAAATTTCTCACTTTCCAAGATGGAACAAGGAACGACAAGAGCAGTTATAGCTAAAAAAACCCTGAATAATTGCTTATTTTTCAATTATTATTCTTTGGTCCCAGAATCAAATCTACATTTCTCCATCTGTTTTCAAAAAATTCTTTTGACAAGAATTAGGTTTCAGTTGAATGTTAGAACTTCTCTGCCACTTACTGAGAGGTGGAATTGAAAGTTTGTATTTATAAACGTGCTTATCTAGTCAACTGAACCAGATCTTTAAATTGAAATTAAATGGAAGTTCTTTTCACCACGATTGCAGCTAACGCCAATTGTCTCTGCTTTTAATTTTCCCTTATGCATTAGTGCCAAAGCCCGGTTTGATAAAATGACAGTAAGAATTCCTGATAGCTTCTGTGAGATTGGAATTAATTTAGACTAAGGTATGGCATAAATTTAGAGACAATCTATATGATGATGTAATAGCTGTGGATAGCTATTTTCATAATTGTAAATATTGTCTTGCAAGTAGATGTTTCGAAATAGATGCACAAATATAGCAAGCCTTCAGGTTGCCGCTCCGGGACTTTGACTTGTCCATCCTTACCAGAATTGGCTGCCTGCTGAGGTTAAAGTAAAATTACCTTCTGTAGAGTTGGAGTAAATTTCTCTTTATCTAAAAGATAACCTGCTAAGATGTGCGCGGGGTTGACAACAACTTAATGTGATTTTAATACATGAACATACATTTAGATAGGATTTACATAGAGGTGACGCGTTAGTTTGGTGGGTAGAGGACAGGAATAGAGTTAATGAAGGCAGAGGAAGCTGTTTTACAGGACTGTCTTATCTCGGACGTGCTATCTCCGGGAGAGCTGGGTGGCTCCTGGAAGTGCCATCCTCTCTCCTGGTGCAACCAGGCAGCAGAGCAGCTCCCCCGCACCGCAGCGTCTGGCTGGAGCCAGATTCCTTTGCCGGCCCCATTCATTGAGCAGCAAGGGGCAGAGCCGATACAAACCTCCCTCCTTAGGTAGCCTGCGATCCTCTGTCAGCACAAAAATTAAGAGGAGGAGCTAGCCAGGCGGAGGAAACGGAATGTGAAAGCATAATATAGAGAATGGGAGGGGAGGAAAAGGCCTCCCCACAAAAAAGAGATTTAAAAAAAAAAAAAAGGAAAGAAAAAAGGAATGTCGAGGATGTGAGAGCACCTCCTTTCATCATGCTATGGTAGAGTGGCCAAGTGTGTGCCCCTCTGCCAGCCCTTCCCAGCAAGGGGTTTCAGCAAACCCAGAAGCTGTGGGACTGTAACCGCTGAACTAAGGGTGACAGGCCTGTTGCTTGTGCATTATTAGATATGTTGTGTTTCATCTGGTGTTCTCCTGCTGCTTGTTTTAACCCAGATTTTAAATGCTTATTTGAGTGAGGAAGCAGCTTCCCGTGTTCCCTGAGAGGCAGCTCCCTGGGCAATCTGAGCTTGCTGAGCCGCAGCGCTATCCCAAGGAGTTCTCTTGTAGCAATATCCATAAACTACGGCCATAAGCAAATACACTGCCATTATTCCACAGGTCTAGGCTAGAGGATCGGATACAGGGAGCAGGAAGGATTCAAGAATATGAACTTTGCTAAAACATCCAAATGTAGAGATGCTTCAAAATTAGGCAAATGGAGATATTAGAATGTAAATAAATGGTCTGGTTGGCCAAGCTGTAATATTTGTCTGTTGCGTTTGTAAATAGTTACAGTGCTGTAACTGCGATCACTTTGGTATTGCAGTCCTCAATGTTACCTGTTCAAATTGCATGTCTTGTTCAGAGTCGTAAACGAGAGTCGTCAAGTGCTGCAAGAGCCAGACTTTGCTCAGTCTCTTCTGAGGGATCCCAATACCCCCATCATCCGAAAGTCGAGAGGCACTTCTACCCAGGGCACCTCGACTCACGCCTCCTCTACCCAGCTGGCAATGCTGGATGACCAAAGGAGCAAGGCAGGCAGTGTCCACAGCAAAGTGAGCAGCTACCACGGCAGCCTGCACCGATCGCGTGACGGCCGGTACGTTTCTTCTCTTTTAAAATCTTGCGGCAAATTGGACAAGCCTCTGTTAGCCGGACGTTTGGCCATCATGTTGCTGAAACTGGAAGTTCCACTAATATTTGCTTTCTCTGATCGCATCTCCTCTCCCTGTTAGTGTCTGGATTGGAAAGGGGAAAAAAATGCCATGATGTTTCTCAGAGTCTATGCCAGTCTTCATGAATTACATGGGGTGAACGTGTTCAGCGCTGGTTTTCCTGCAAAGGCAGTGATTTGTGTTACGTCGTCTAAGTGCGTGGGAAAACGGATCTCGCCCAAAGTCAGTTTAGTATTTTTGCGGCTGCTTTTGTCTGTGTGTAAATTGATTTTGTTTCTGTAAATAGTCCTAGCCCTGCCAAAGGGAACAACAATAAAAGTTACCCGCTCTAACTTGAGGTATAGTTAACGTTTATAGCATAACTTATCATCAAGTATTTTACTCACCCAATTATCCATACTCTACATGCGTGTAGTAAGAACCAAGCTGCATAAGGATTTGAAACAATTTGCCTGGGGGCTGTGTAAGCTAAATGAGCTCAACAGAGAACGACTTTTTTCACAAAAGCAGAGGGCTCGTGTACGTGCACATGCACCGAGATTTATTTACATTCTTTCATGACTGCAGCGGTAACAGTAGTAATAATTGTCCTTTATTCTTATAAATTAGGTACACTCCCTGCAGCTACAGAGGCGTAGAAGAAAGACTACCTCACGGCAGCATGTCACGACTGACTGATCATTCCAGGCATAGCAGTTCTCATCGGCTTAATGAACAGTCGCGTCACAGCAGCATCAGGGATCTCAGCAGCAACCCAATGACACACATCACGCACGGGACCAGCATGAACCGCGTTATCGAAGAGGACGGCACCAGCGCTTGAGCTACTTTTGTGGGAAAGGAGTAGTTGATGTGGTTGCACGGCTCGCGGTCCCTTC
Organism: Burhinus bistriatus; assembly: GCA_013397275.1. Lineage (NCBI taxonomy): Eukaryota > Metazoa > Chordata > Aves > Charadriiformes > Burhinidae > Burhinus > Burhinus bistriatus. The sequence continues at coordinate 14,213 of VYXH01012235.1, read as the reverse complement.
CTCAGCGATGTGATAATGCTCAGTATTATCATGCCTCTCATCGGGTGCTGATTTTGTGCATCAGGAAGCCAAAACTGGTTTCTTCGTGTTGAAGCCAGCGGTCTTGTACTTGCATCAGAGCTAGTGTTCAGCAATCTTGAATTATTGAGTAAAAAGCTGGTTGCCTCATTTGAACCTATCTGTAGGTAATTATTTATTCGATACCTGTTACTCATCAGACACCATTGCTGAATTTCTTATTCTTTGTTGAAAAACATCTCCCCCTCCCTCCGATGGCTCTGCATGTCGGTAGGTGTTACCCTTGAAAACTCGCTGGCAGGGTCGCGCTGACGTTTTTTCTTACAGGCATAAGGGAGCTCTTGAATATTGAAGGAATTCCTCCGCGCACCTCTCTGATTAGATAACAAACTGATACTTGTTTTCATCAAGCACAGGGGGAGGGGATGGATATTAAATGCTGCGAATCGGCAGGCGTTTTTAATGATTACACTGGAAATGCAACACAGGAATGAGCGCTTTGGAGAAGGAAAGGAAACTCCGTTGATGATCACCAGCTCTTACCGNGGGAGGGTGGGGGGAAGAGAGAGGCAGGGAAGAGTGATTTTTGTATAATTGTATTGTCCTTGCTTTTTTACAAAATACTATTTAAATTTTCTACTTGTTTACAATTTATGTAGGAAGAGATCAATTTTAAAACCAGTTATCTAGATAATATTCAGCCACTTATTTTTTAGATTAATGTACAAAAGCTGAGGCTGCCTGTTCCTGATCTATTTAAAAAATAATAACAATAGAAAAGCTGAAATTGTCGCCCGAACTGGAATGTAGAACCTTTTCCTTACAAACAGAAGAAATCCTGTTTACAAACCCCATAGCCTGTGCGAGGAAGGCTGAGGCCAAACCAGACAGGAGGAGTCTAATCGGGGGTGGCCCACCTTCCTTGTGATATCATGGCTCTTTTTTGGGAGGGTGCTCTTAGTGCTGAGCAAGCGGGGAGCAGGAATTTAGACATGGGTGGGAGAAATGGAGGCAGGAGCTGCCCGCAGGTGGGGAAAGAGCGGGATGCAGCAGCCAGAAACCCACTGCATTGCTGTCTTGTGGAGGAGGAGACAGGTATCCACCGTCAATGGTGAGCTCCTTCCCATCCAGGGAGCTTCCCATCCGTCGACCTCCAGTGTAGGTTATTTTCTTTTCATTCCCCACTACAGAGTCACAGTAGAGAATTCTCAGTTTGGGCCTTTTTTGTGTGTAAATAATGTGTTGGGGTACGGCAAGTCTTTGTTGACACTGCAGGCAAAAGTCAAGGCATGTCTTGGATGGTGCAGTAGATCTTCTGAAGTGTCTACTGTAAGGTTCATTCAGCGTGAGGAGACACTGATTGCATTTAAACCTACCTCAGTAATTACTACAGATCATTGCTGGGAAATGAATACTTATTTTTTCATTGTCCTTACATAATTCCCTTTTTGACCTGTTTGAGGCACGTTGAAAAGCCTTTGTACACGCTCAGATGGCACAACCTGAAGGGCAGGAATAGGGCAACAACCCATGGTGTGAACTCCAGAGGCCTTCGCCAACCGGAGAAATGGAGCTGCGCTACAATTACTCATTTTAATTGTAGCTGATGACACAAAGCAAAGCACGTAACCGTGCGCTCTGAAATCAAAGGTTGCCCCGGGAGTCACGGTGTCTTAGAAATATATTTACTGTAAATTGTCTTTCTTGCTTCCACCAGGCTTTTGCTCCAAAGGGGAAGCACAAACCAAACCCGACATGGAATAACAAAGCTTAGCAACAGCTCCGCGCTCTCTTTATTGTACATCCAGGGCAGGAGGTTGCTGCACCGACCGCCCCGGGGCAGAGCAGACTCTCTGCTTTGCTGTTTGCTCAGCAAACAGCCCCGGGGGGCGTCCGCAGGGATGACTGTCCAGATACGCTAGATCACCTCTTTCAAAGCAGATGGGGATGAAAAAAATCTTTTGAGTGACTTAAACTGGTGAAACTACAATTCCCTACAAGCCACAAAGGTGAAACCCTGTTTTATTTTCAAATTTGGCTTCTACTAAATAACTTGCTGCTTCAAAGGGATGATAGTTTTAGGAATCTGGATCTGCCAAAGGAGCCGGGTAGCTGAGTCTTCCTGAACACTAACTGAACTAAATGAGCTCAAGTGTTTATGTTGATCATCTTGGCTCAATTTCCAGTAGTTGTGTTTGGTTTTTTTTTTTTTTCAAATTGTAGCAATGCTTTGACTTGTTTAGAGTCAGGGAGGGGAATGATGATGGAGGTTTGAAATATATCCTGCTTGAAATTTTGTTCATTTGTAAGGGTTTAGTCCCCGTATTGTTTCCAGATGGGAATATCTAAGCTGTTCCTTGCTCACATACCCTGTACGCAAGGGGCAGACTCCTATCACCCCGCAGAGGTGATTAAAATGTAAAACTCAAGATCTGGCTGGGTTTTATGCCCCCCTACCCCCGTAATCCCAAACCCTCCCTTTTATCTTCAACACCTGAATTAGCATGCCGCGCTCGATTTCTGCAAAGCATTCCTTCCCGGGATTTCAAAGCCCTTTACCAACGACTGTTTCAGGTTTCATGTGTAAGATTCCCTGGCCGGGGCACTCGCAGGGCTTCAGCTCCCAAATCGTCGCACTTGGGGGCTCTGAAGTGTCCCCCAGTTTCACTGCAGCCCAGCCGCCCTCTCTGGCAGGGCTACCTAGGTGTGGTTTTTGGGGTGCTTTCCTATCTGGCACCCCCTGCTAACCCGTGAGCACTCCAGCCCAGCCGTCTGCTTTCTGGGACCGGTGCCAATCTTCAAAATTCCCCCGGAGCTTAAACCCCAGCCCGGACGGCAGTTCAACCCCGGTTGCTTTGGGCTTGGGCTGACTTAACGTACCTGTAGCTGCACACACATTCCTCGGGATTTAACAGCAGCGCTTTGTCCCTCTCCAGCAGATGCATGCCGCTAAAAGCCTGACCCTCTCTCCTTTGAAGCGGGCAGAGATGTTGTACGTAGCCCAGTTTCTCCAGCTCATCCCAACGGCAGGTTAACATGTCTCCATCCTACACATACGATGACTGAAGCTCCACAATACTGCTTTGCAAGATCGCGATATCAAAGCTTCCCATAAAATCCCCAGCTTCTTATTCCCAGGGAACTGAATCTCCCATTTTATCCCATTGCGAACGTATGGCTCCTGTGGCAGGGAGCGAGGTGGCACAGCCTGCTCTGCTCCGAGACCTTTGCTGTCCTCCAGGCAAAGCAGGAGATGGTTGGGGGCAGGCGAGCGCTCGGCTGCAGCTGGTGCATGCAGACATCGGCCCCATTGCCGCTGACAACAGATTCCCCCAAGTTTGTGACGTTCCTTCTTCCTTAATCCCTTTGTAGCTCTCATCGATCATTGAAATATCGCAAATCAGAGGTACAGTCATGTTGCATGCAAAAGGCTGTCTCAGGACCACGTGCAGCCACCCTCCTGTTGTATCGGTAGCGCTCGTCTTTTTAAAGCGTAAAAAAATCCAACAGCAGCAAAAAGCCCCATTTAGTTGTAAATTTATTTGTCTGCTCTCAAGTACTCTCCGTTTTTTTAGTGCTTTGACCTAAATTTTGCTATGGCAGCTTTAGATAGAAGCGGAAATCCAGTCGCAGCCAAACGGTTCCAGCAAGGAGGGGAGGGAAAACCCCTCGGGAAGGGCCCGGGGAGGCCACGAGAAGAGCCAGGTGAGTTGGGGCCAGCCCTTAGAGCGATGCCCGCCCGTCCCAGGGAGCTGAGCCCACAGCCCAGCACCGGGGCGCTGAGGACCCCCCAAAAAAGACGGCAGCGGGGAGCGGACAGCCCCGGCTGTACTGTGAAACCAGGGTGCAGAGTGGAACAGCCTGAGGTTCCCCTTGAACAGCAGAATATCGAATTGAACGTGAAATTTCACTCCAATCCCAGTGTACTTCATTTATAACCGGGTCGGGATTTCTTTTCACCTGAGGCGGGATGTTTTACCCATTTTTTGCCTGTCGCGAACAGCTGTCGGGTCCGTGCTGGGGAACTTGGTGCATGTAATGGCGCTGCCACCTCTTCCAGCGCTTTCCCTTGATGCGCTCGTGTTTTTTTTGTCATTTCATCCATTTCTGAATGAGAGAGGAAGAAGCTTTCGTGTTCGTGAGACCTGTACGTAGAGGGTGCACGTGGCTGTTAGCATGGGGCAGTGCCTGACCGTAGCTGACTTGACTTGCACTCGGCTCTTGGTAGACTTGTTTACAGTAGTCCAGTGTCGGTTTTGTAACGTTTAATTTTTAGCACTTTAACTGTGAGTGTACAAACTGGTTATATTGTAGTAGGTGTACATTTTCATTTTAGTCCTTTAGAAGTTTTTAATAAAACGATGGAAAAATCCTAGTCTCTTCGTCAACAGGCTTTCAAACCCTCTCCGATGTGCAGAACTACATACACACCACCCCCTTTAAAAACCCAATTCAGAGGCAGCTGAGATTTAAATATTAAATTTTACTCTGGCTAGCGGCGCTCTGAATTTGAAGAAAGACTTTCTAGACTTCATCTTTCCCTAAAATCTCTACTCATGGACACTGGGCACCCGTCCAGCAAACACAAAGCTCTCCGCAGGCTTCGGGCTCTGGTTTGTCCACCCTTTTATGAGCAACAGACCACTCAAACCACCGGCATTTCGTGGGTGAAGAGACAAGCGAGCCAACAAACGGTGGCTGGGTTTGGGAGTGGGAATACTGGGGGCGTTTGGGGGTTTGCGCTGGGTTTTTTATTGCCGAATCAAACCCAAGAACAGGATGACTTATGGGTTTTTTTTAAATTGCTGTCTGGCATTTGGGCAGATACGTGGTTATTTCAGTTTGGGAAGCCACACGCTCCGCGTCTTGCATGGCTGGTGGTAAAATACCTCAGTTTAATAATCACAGTTGGTGCTGTTTCAGCACACGGTGCTGTCTGGGGTCTCATTAAGATAAAAAAACTCTGTTCAGGGATGAAACTTTAGGAGCTACTGGGTAAGACACAGGTCCCGCAGGGCCACGTGGAGATGTGAAATCAGCCTGTGTGTGCACGCACCCCTGCACAGCATCCTCGGCAGAGCAGCTCTGTCCAAAAACATCGGCCCCCCAGGGACGCTGCAGCAGCAGCGCGCACAGAGCCCCTTGGAGAGGTGGCAGCCGGCTATGGAAAACTCTAGGAAAAAAACACAGGTAGGGCTGTGGCTACGGAGCGCTGGGGACTCATGGAGTTGGTTGGGGACACTTAAAAGGTCTGTAAGGACCTGCACCACAGCAGGGATGGCAGAGGGGACAATATCCCCTCTCCTCCGTCTTCCCTGAATTTAAACTCTCGCTGTTCTGGTTTGTGAGCGTGCTGGCTCTGAAGTCGAGCAGCCAGGGGGATTTCTCACTGCAGCTAAAACCATCCAGGTGAGGAATCGGCGCTCACATCATTTACCCTCCTCCTTTTGAGCTCCGTTAGCAGGTCCCAAAAGGGTTAATGTAGGGGACGAGGGGTTTGGGAGGAGATCGGAGTCATCTGGAGTGCACTTAGCCCCCTGGATGTGCAGAAAGCAAAGTTTAAAGATGGTTTTAATGACCTGCAGGGGAGGAAGATGGGATGCGCATGAAATAAGAACGAGCAGCTGGGAGAGGGGCTACGGCCAGAGCCGGAGGCAGGGGGCAGCCCAGACCCCCCCTTCCTCCCCGGGCAGAGGTTAAGGGCAGCGAATTTTAGTTGCTGTCGTGTTCCTGATGCACCTTAACACGATGTTTTCAGTGTTGGGTCCAGCTTTACCCCTCAGCCCTGCCGACTCCTGCCCTCCTTGCAATTTCTTCACCAGTTTGAAGGCAGAAGAGCATCTGGCCGTGCACAAATCCTAAAGAAATTAAAACTCCACGAAAACCTTGATAACAAAAGACTGAAACAAAATGGGTGGAACCTTGAAGGATCTTTTAAAAACAGTCATTTTCTTTAGGAGTTATCGCCAGCTCAATGCAGCTCCCGTGCAGCGGGACAAAGCCACGGACCCTTTGGCGTGACCATGTGCTGGGATCCACGTTTCAAACATGCTTTGCTACCGGTCCAACTGGTTTTTATGATAATACTCAGAACGCTTGATTGATAATCAGTCTCCGGTTTCAGTGCCTGCGCGCGTTCGCCGCCTGTTCCCAACATGCACATCCCACTCCCGCAGTCCTGCTGGCATCTCCTGTTCCCCCTCTGTCCCACCGGGACATCTCTGAGGGCTTCAGCTCCGCATGGGGAAAGCTGCTTTCTCTTCGCCCATCTCTTTTCTTCTGTGTTTTATTAAATCCCACCTTCCACCGAGACTTTTTGCTTCACGCCCCCGTTTACTGCATCGCCTCCGCAACTCCCCCCGCGGCGCTTTGATGCATTTCAAACCAACTGCCTCTGCATCGCTGCCGGCTTTCAAAAGTTTCCTGGGTGGCCGGAATGTCTCCGGAGGGAGGGCTGCGTGGATGCTCGGCAAGTTGGAGGTATCACGACACCTCAAGTGGTGGGAAAGCTGAAGAAGGATGGATCTGCAGTGCCAAATGGTTGCCAGCCTCGTCCCAAGCTGCTGTAATATAACATTTGTAATATTTTTATACAACTTATACAATTTATAACAATTATAACATTTATAAAAATATAATACATTATAACAAAACATAATACAATACGTAAATATACAACAATATTAAAAATATATTTCACAATATATAAAATGTAATAAATATGGCTGAAAAATAATCCCGTGGCACAGCCCTATATGCCAACATATCCATATATGCGACACGTACCATTATCCCACAGAGACCAAAGCCAACATCCAGCAGGGACTCGCATCCTTGGAGCTAAGCCACCACACCTGCCCTCTGCAAGGCACAGAGGTTACGTTCAGGTGCTTTAATTCCACATTTCCAGCTCCCAGGATTAGGCTGATGTGTTCTTTATTTCCCTCTGATCACTTTTCTCCCTGATTTCTGAATTTTTTAGGGTTTGAGGTTTGGCTACTATATTGTCCTTTGGGGGTTATGGTTTATTTGGTTATGTCGGTTTAATCAGAGAAATGATGATGGTTTCACCCTCCTCAGCTGCCAGCTCCCGGGGCAGGGGCTGCAGGCGTGGGTGAGAAGAGCAGCTGATGGATTTTTGTTATTTCACATGGATCTGCACAAGCAACACGAGGGCGAGGAGAGTGCGGGGTCCTGTCCAGCACCCATCGCTCTGCTCGCAGCTTTACAGCCCTGCCGAAAACCAGGATACATTTTTGGCTCTCAGAGCTTCAGATATTGACTTTATTTCTTACTGATTTGTCTTGGGATCTACAAAACATCCTTTGTTTTCTTTCTTTTGAATCCATCTTGCTTGGCGTAGACGTATCCTCCGCTGCTTCTCATGTTTGTTGGCCCAGCACTGGGGCGGAAGGTTCCTGCTTTTGGGAGAACATGCTGAAAAAATCCCTTAAGGCCCTGAATTGCAACATAATCCAGCTACAAATCCCACCTGGAATCTGTCAGAAGCAACGAGCCCCGACATACCTCCACTGAGCTCCTGCGACGCCTTCAAAGCCCTCTGATCTCTTCCGTGGAAACGCTGCCATCAGATAAGGCTCGGCCCCTGCCAAAAGACGCGAAACATCTGCTTGGCTGCAGAAATGGGATTAGACAAAAGTTAACCTTGCTCTTAATTTTTAAGGTTTGGGAGAGAACCAGCTCCTTGTGCCGGGGGGGGGAGGTTGGGCTTTCATGGTGGTCCCCAAACCCCGAGGACAAGGTGCTGCCAAGCCCTTGGGGATGGTGGCACCGATGCACAGAGGGAGCGGGACGAGCGATGTGCCAGCTCATGGAAGAGCAATAAAATCTGGGACTAACCAAGTATTTGGACCCCATCAAAAGCAAGAAGCCATCTTTATATTTCAAATCTTTTTTTCCACTGGGGAAGTTTCTCCCTAAATGCAATTCTGAAGCACCTGAGTGGCCAGAAAAGCTCCTGGAGCTCCCTTGGGGGACCCAAACCTGGTGGCAGCCCAATGAAACGTGAGCCCCCAGCGCTGCTTGGGCAGGGTTCGGCAGAGGAAGGGTTAACGCTGGTCTTTGGGTGCCTTTAACTGTGAGCAAAATCCCCGAATCCTGCCAAACCTTGTTAGCCCATGAGCAGGGTGAAGGGCAACGACGCTAATTGGAGTGACGGCCTCGCCGCAGCGGCCTC
>VYXH01012231.1:0-45041 GCA_013397275.1 Burhinus bistriatus | reverse complement strand
CTCAATATCGAAGAAAATAATGTTTTTTTTAAGGGAATAATACCAAGCAACGAGCTGTATCTATGCATGATTACTATTGGTTTTTCACTTAGGCATGTGATTTCTTTTACACATTTGGCAAATCTCCCTCTCCAAAGCCTTTGTGATGTCACCTCTCTGTCTTTTTTTACAGACTTGCATTATGTTTTGCTGATAACAGCAGTTAGTTCTAGAACAAGATCACTTTCTTATCAAGGGGTAAAGAAACACATATGTCAAAGTTTGACAACATTTTCTTTCCCTGAAAGTAAACAAAATCATCCAGCAGCAAGATGGCTTGGAATAAAACATCTTTGCGAAACAGTCCATGCATGTAGACAGACTAACCCTAGTTATTTTCCAAAGTCCATGGTTTAAGCAGCTTGTGTGATGAGTTGGGGAATTTAAGTCCATTTTGTGCATGAATTAGTTGTTGCCTGATGATAGCAGGCTTTCATTGTCATTTACATATATTTAAACCAAAATATTCTAACAGTAACAAGAACTGTCTTAAAATCTTAAAAAAAAATCTTAAATTTAATCTTAAAAGGCATAATACATCATATACATATTCTGTGTGACCAGTCTGTAAGCATCCCTCTTTCAACTTGAAGCAGCAAGAATTGCAACTCATGTTCAGGAGAAAAATACAGTGTGTAATTCTTAACCATTTCCAAATTCTGGAATTTAGTGTCTTAAGATAAAAACCACAAAACCGTAAGTATTGGGACTTGTTTTTTGTGAGGGACACCAGCTGCCTGTCTGAAGAAGGAATCCGGGAGCAGGCATTCAAGTCAATATTCAATTTTGAGTTGCAATGCTATCACTAGGAATGAAAGGAAGTCATTTACTTTCCCAGAGAGATGTCTATCATGAAAGTTGATACTTCATACCAGACAGAGCAACAGGAAGAGCCTCAGCAGGCACGTTACTGAACTGGAAAGTGCCTAGCGTTTATAGGCAATTGCCACTATAACCAGATTATAAAAGCTGAACAAAAAATCTTGTTTGCCAAATGCTGGCTCAAATGGTCATTGCCATCAGCAGAGGGAAAAATTCCAAACAAACTCTTGCCAAGAATGAAGGGTGAGCTGCTCGCCAAAGCCTCTGAAAACTCAAAACCTTTTTTGGATGTCAGATCAGAGCAAAGCTGCCTATCAATGTCAGGTACACCTTGGCTATCTGTTGCTTGCCAGCATCCATTAACACATTTGCTGGCATTTTGTATGTTTTCATACCGTTTTTAAGGTATGTTTTTTTTCCTTCTACCCTGTTTCCAAATTGGCTTCAGCTAATCCCTTGTACTAAATGTACAATCTGGAAATGCACCATTCACCCAGTCAAAATATAAAATACAAAAGTACTTTGCTGCTCTTGCCGTTAACTTTCAGCCTAAGCTATGCATACTATATAGTTTGAGAAACTTAAATTCAGAGATTTTATCAAAAAGTAAATTCACTTCTGCTCTTCAAAATGCAAAGACATTGGCTCAATTTCATGTTTTTTTAATGATATTAAATATATAATTACCACTGTGTTTTTCTGCCGGCATTTTAGTTTAGCGTTGAATGGATAATTCATAACATAAACTGAATCAGGACTACACAGTCACTACAGTTCAGGTTTGAATGATATTTGATATTACTGAACTATTAGTGAAGATGTTCATTCTAAATCCAAGATGTGGTTTGTTGATTATATGCTTCTGTTAAATTAGAGAAAACGGAAAATGTTTTTCATTTATAAAATCTTTCTGCCCATTTGCTTTTGACTCCAAGATTCTGCCATTTCTAGACATGCTTATTTCAAACAGCTATCCTTTCTCGAGATTAGGTCATCATTACAGATCATGTGATGTAAAATATGGAGTATATCTGCCTGTATTCTAGCATTGCATAGTTGCTGAGAGCACGCTTGGCTGAAAATATTGTTTATATCTGAGCCTATGTGAAATCAAAACAGAGTGTATTATATTTCTGATCTTCTAATTATTCAATGCCTGAATGATAGATGTCCCTAAGGATCTCAGCAGTGGTCAGGATTTAATTGTCCCAAATGTTTCACAAGTGGCACAAAGCAGTCCTTGCACTAGAGACTTCAGCCTAAGATTTAGGTGTCATGCAACAGGTGGATAAAGCAGATGGTGAGCTGGATGACAGGACAAAGCATTTATAGAAACAGGTGCTTTCACAAAAGTTAGTAGCCATGGGTGGTCACCAACCTAACTTGTGCAAGGTGATATATTGTAATTCTCATACAATGGCAACTTATTTTGTTCTTAAAAAAAGAGATTTGCTTAAGGCCCAAACTAAGTTATTTTTAGTGAAGTTTATTTAGTTTATAACAGAAGATAATATTTTGTTATTAATATTAAATTTGTTTAAAAGAAGTTTCTTAAACTGTAACTTATATAAGATGGATGTTGTTCAGATTTTAATTCTGAAACTACAAATGAACCTATCCAGCTTTTATAGTTATCTTCATGTAAAAGTAGTTTTTGCATGTTTTAGAAAGCTGCTGTGGAAAGCAGTATGGGCCCAAGAGGTGGGTGAAAGACATGTGGTGGGTTGACCTTGGCTGGACACCAGGTGCCCACCAAGCTACTCTATCTGTCCCCTCCTCAGCAGGACAAAGCGGGGAGAAAATAAGAAGGAAAAAACCTTAAGGGTCAAGATAAAGGCAGTTTAATAAAGCAAAAGCAAAGGCCATGTGAGGAAGCAAAGGAAAACAAAAGATTTATTCTCTACATCCCATCAGTAGGTGATGTCCAGCCACTTCCTGTCAAGCAGGGCTTCAGTACATGTAGCTGTTGCTCCAGAAGACAAATGTCATCATAACGAATGCCTCCCACCCTCCTCCTCATTTCTCTTAGCTTTTATTGCTGAGCAGACGTCATGTGTTACGGAATATTGCTTGAGTCAGTTTGGGTCAGCTGTCCTGGCTGTGTCCNGGCAGAATGTTGGAGAGACAACCTGGATGGTGTGGGAGCGCTGCTCAGCAGCAGCCAAAACACTGATGTGCTATCAACACCTTTCTAGCCACCAGTACAAAGCACTGCACTGTCAGGGCTACTATGGGGGAAATGAAGTCCACTTTAGCCAGGCCCAATATGTGTTGATAACACACCAGTAAAAAAAGCTAAGAGAAAGGAGGAAGAGGTGGGGCATTCATTATTACGTTTATTTTCTGGAGCAACCACTACACAGTCCTTTTTGGCGCCCAGTTTGGGGCATGAGGAATTTGAGATAAGGATAGTAACTGGGAAAAGTTACAGGCAAAACAAGGAATGAAAAATGTTAGAGCAGAACGATCATGGGAAATTTTGGTTATTGTAATTGTGGTGAAGGGATGAGGGGTGGACTGTGTGTAAATTCTTCACTTTGGTGTTGTGATGATGTTTTGATTTTGGTTGGTTGAATTCTTTCTGTTGATGTGAGTGAAGTTTGTGAAGTCTATGAAGACTGTGTGATGAATGTGGATGTTAATGATAATTCTTAAATTTCTGATTCATAGAGGTGAGGGGTAGAATGCAGAGGTTTGCATGGCAAGGTTTTGGTAGCAGGGGGGCTACAGGGGTGGCTTCTGTGAGAAGCTGCTAGAAGCTTCCCCCATGTTGGACAGAGCCAATGCCAGCCAGCTCCAAGACGGACTCGCTGCTGGCCAGGGTTAAGCTTAACATATGCATAATAACCAAACCAATGCCTATCTTAGAACACTTTTTCACATTATTTTCTTAGCTCTACTTGCTTTTCTGACAGTAGATTTAAGCAGATTTTCAACAAAAAAGATTTCTGATTTTGCTAAAGTGAATCATAAATCTAGAGGAATATATTTTACTTCGGCTTGTTTTCCAGTTGTGTTTTGTTGAAAGTAGTGAACTTAAAATCATTGTATATTCCTTACCTCACAGGAGGTCTAGTCCACACATTGAACCTCATTCTTTTTATATCAAGGAATCAATGTCCCATGGTCTGAAATGCATACAGTCTGAAATATGGAAAAAGATAACTTAAGTGGTCAAAATATACGCAAGTAGGAGCTTTACTGCAAAGAGTTAGGTGTTAGATTAGGGATATTTGGGCTGACTACATTTGAAGTGCTTTGCCAGTGTTGTTAAACTAAAAAAGCACCTGGATGTAACTTACAGAAATTGAGATTTTGCCAGCAGAGTATGTTCCACATTCTCCTGCATGAAATAACTTACAGCAGAAAATGTATTCTAAGTTGTTGTTAGAAGACAAGCTGATGCTAAGGCTTTTGCCAGACAATCCGTCTGTCCTATCTTTTACTTCACATGTTTCTTTAATTAACCATGTCTCCATTTTGCTGTGCCTACCTGGCCTAGCTCTTGTGATCAAAATTATAAATTTCTCAACCTGTAAATTCCTTCCAGATAATAAGTTTGTTATCACAGCATTTAATGGCTCTGTGACTGCTATGTCAAAAAATCCTTTCCGGCACCTGTAAATTCTGGGACAGATTCGGTTTTGCTTCACCTGCATGCCTTCCTTTCTGAAAATTGCAAATGGCCATGGGTGTGATAGACACAGCTGAAAATAAACAGTGTGAGGATCTTTGGTTGTTTTCCTTACCATCTGTTAGCTAATACTGGGGGGCTTAGTTAGCATGCTGCTGACAGTCAGGAGCTGTAACGATGCTGGACACAAGGGGCTGCTTCTGCACAAGGGAAGTCTTTCCCAGGCACGTTGAACCACTATCGCCTTCCCTTTACAGGAATTATTTTGCAGGACCAAAGACGAGGCCAGTTGCACAGAAGTATGAAAGGAGGTTATTTCACCAGATTATCAGAAAAGATCAAAAGCTTTTCATTAAAATCTGTGAAGGGGAAAAATGTGAATACTGCCGTGAGAAAGGACAGTGATAGCAAAGACTGCATGCTGCTTGTAACCTTTCGCCAGATCAGAAATGGGCACTAATGATAAGTGAACATGGGGTATAAAGCCCAAAACACAGTACGAATCTGTCCTGAGGAGATCACACCTGCCTCTGACGGGTACCTGAGGGGTTTGTTTCTTTTGCGCTCTGGCTGAACTTACAAATATCATCATGCCCGTCAAGTCTGACTGTATTCTTTCCAAGCTGTTGTAGACAGTGATTTGATCCTTCACACCTTGTGCAAACAGAAGTACTGTATTCTGGAAAAAATCCAAAGCCATAAAAAATATCTCATTTATCTTTAAAGTTAAAGGGTTATTTTAACAAAAGGATTTTAAAAATATGTTTTGTACTGTGTATCTGTTGCCTTTATGTTAAAATTAGAAACCCTGCATGCGTCATTGCCTAAGAAACTGAGGAAATTCATTTATCAAAATGTTCATTTCACTGTATTGTTTCCAGATTTGTTTTTCTTTTTTATTTGAACTGCCAGTTATAGGTGAATTTTGCTGCAGTGCACCATTTCTGTAAGAGTTTACACACAAGCAGGAGGGAATAGGGAGAACCGAATAGTACCTTTTAAAAGAGAAATTGCTTTCCTACAATACAATATACTTCAGCTTTTTGTGAAACTCTGTTTGCTTAATACTGTAGATCAAACGTAACTTGTGTAGGGTCATCCTTGACAAATGAAAGAAGTAGTGGGGTTTTTTTGTTTTTCAAAAGATGGAGGTTTTCTTACATTGACCTTTTTCCTTCTTGTTGCTGAATACTGAGAACAAACTGTGACTTCAAAAAAATATTACACATCGTTCATCTGACTTAAATTGCATACTTTGTGCAATTTGTATGTTGAAGGATGATTTGCCTATCTTCATTTTACTGCTTTTTAAAAATTGTTTTCTCCCATTTTAGTCTTTATTGCTGTTTGCTGCTGCTCTTTTTTCTTGTTCTATTTATAGTAGTTTATGATGATTAAAAGACTGGAAACAGTGTGTGGGTATATGTCACCCCATTTACCCATAGACCAGACCTCTGTGAGGAAAGCTATTGTACAGTAAAGATGTGCTTTTGTGATTCGACACATAAGTCATCCTACAGGTGATAAGTCGGTCCCTTACCTGCTTTCTGCTGGCTTCTGATGAGGACAGGTGGATTTTGGTGTCAAATTTTACTGCTTTTTTTTGTGACATGGAAATTTTTCCAGACCTGAGGCAAAAATGAGCTCCCTATTATGAATCTGGTGTGCAATCATTGGAATTTGAATCCTCAATTATCAGAACTGTGAGATTAGGAAAAAATGTTAAATATTGTTTAATAAAGCTGTTATGGACTTACCTCCAAGGGAAGAATTGTTCTGACTTGGAAGAGTAGTTACAACAGGTTACTGTTTAAGTTTCAGCTGTTCTCAAAGACTGTATAGACACTTGGTGAATGCACCACTAAAGAAGAAAACGTGGCTTGACCTAGAAACTTAATTATGAAAAGTTATCCACTAGTCAGATTTTGTAAACAAATGAAAAGGACTATGATTCAAAGAAAGAAGCGTTAGAAATTCTCCAGGAGGTCAAGCTGATGGTTAGCCTACCTGGTAGTCTCCCTCCAACAGTGGCAGTGGTTTTGGTGGTCCTTTTCCCTCATATCCCTCCAGCTCCTGCAATAATCCCAGCATTAAGTAGGTTACCTGGTACCTATCTACTTCACAGGTCTGTTTGAAGACCTGTTCTCCACGAATCAGGCAAATCCTTTTTTGAAGTTGCTAATGCTGTTTGCCTTTGTAAACCTTTTGTGATGCCATATCCCAGAAGCTCATTATCTGCTGTATAAAAAAGCTCTCTCTTTTCTTTTTCAAAATGATATCCTAATAGTATTGACATGCACCCCATGATTCCAGGGTTGCAGAATTTCCTGAGTGGCAGTTCCGTGTTCATCTTACCACCACAATCATGATTTTGCAAGCCTTCATTATATTCCTCTGCAGCCTTTTCCTCTTCAAATGTATAAATAATTCTAACATTTTTATTATGTCCTTGTAAGGTGACTAGTCCCTCTTCCTAATAATTTTATTAGCTGTTTTATCTTTTCAAACATTCTGGAGCTGTAGAGACCAAAACTGTACGTAGTGGTCAAGAAGTGAAAACACTGGATCAGAGATTGTTTTCACATTATTAATTTGAAATATTGCTAGTGGGCAAGCCCACCATAGCTGTGTAAGTAACATCTATGACACGCTATGACTTGCCACTAGGTAGATTTTCTTGCTCGCACTTTAAGAAGTCGTGGACTGTAAGCACAAATACATTAGAAAATACAAAAACGGATGGTTTTGGTTTGTTGTTGTTCGTATTGTTGAGCCTTCTTAGACAAAAACCTCAGTGATAATACTTCTGCTTTAGCGCTGACTAGATTATGCAGGAGGTATAATAAGGAAGAAGATCTGTTAGTTAATAAGCATGCTAGGTAACGGCTGTAGGCCAGAATCTTGCGGGTATACATAAGAAATAAATCAATTGGTTTTCTGCTTTCTAAAGTTATAAACTTTAAACCATACTTGCATGCTGGGAAACTGTGAAAAGACAAGCACGAAGTCTGTTCTGTGCTTAAGAAGCTCTTATTCATAACAGGTATGGTCTTTGTTATATATAAAGTAACTACGTCTAGAAGAAAAGTGGAAGGGTAACAAAAATAGATGGAGCTATGTATGCTAACAGAATATTGCATTTGCTAGAGAGAAAATGTGATAAGGACAGGAGACAGATGCTGTGGGGAAAACAGTTACTATTTACACTTCAATGCTCTCTAAAATCACAAGAAAATGGGAATTTTTAGACTACTTCTCCACAAAATACACAGCATGGTCATTAAAAGAACTGTGCTCAAAAAGAAAATAACAAGCTTCATGCCTGATATTATTTATATAGATGCATTAGTAATGCTAAGTTTAACCTTGCTGATGCTGACACATGCCCAATGTTCACTTATAAAAAGAGGGGGCTCAGTGGCTTCATAGATAAACCCAGAGGAAGGGGATTTTTTTTTTGTCTTTGCAGTGGTCCTAAATCTGATATACTTCTCACTAACTAGGTAAACATAGCCTCCAGCTGTTGACCTTCAAGGTTGGTCATTTTACCTATCTAGGTGTAGGCTGAGGTGACCAAGATGGCCAGTTATAGGCTGTTTCTTTGTATGGCAGGTTCAGAACCCACCAATGTCAGCCCCAAGCATCACAGCCATTTAATTTAAATTTTAATATTTATACTAGTGCCTGGAGCATAGCTGGGATAGCTTTTAATAAATCTATGTAGATATAAATAAGTATGACAGTCTCACTGTTACTTGAGCTTTAGCCTGACACTTTTAATGATTATGTCTTCACTGAGTGACTTCCGTAAAGAAACTGCAGCAAGAAGGCATCAATATATTGGTAGCAAGGTAGATATAAATTTATCTTCTGTCAGTGAGCCTTGCCTGTTTCTAGACCTACATTTTGCTCTTTCTTTCTCTTCATCTATTGCTTGAATCACTAGGTAGGTTGTGCTCACTTTTTTTGGGAATACACACTATGGAGGGAAAGAGAAAGACATGGTATCTTGTTGAGTGTCTTCTTTTCACACCTCTTTTTGAATTAAGATCCAGTGGGTATTGTACAATGTTTATACACATTGAATATGTCAACCTTTTTTTTTTTTCTTCAGGCTAAATAGGTCTCTGGAGAACTAGATGTATTTTTTCATTTTCTGTCTCATAGTGCATGCTGGAAAATTATCTATTTTCCTGTGATGCCTTTCCTTTATACTAAAAATCTTGAATTTTTCTTAAACATTTGTCTATTTTCTTAGACCGGTTGAAACCAACTAAAACAAAAATTACTTCAACAATATTTTTTTGTGTAGAAAATGGAAAGGAGGGGAGAGTTCACCAAAATTCTTGTGTAGCAGAAAAGCCATTTTGCCACAGGAAAAATATGTGATGGAAAAATGCCCTCTAGATCTAACACAGACAAAAAACCAGCTTCACATCAATATGATGTTAGGAAAAAAACCCCCTAAATTTTACTTGAATAAAGTGTTTGTTAATTTGATTTAAATTTTAACATAACCTGCAGATATAGATGGAGCCAAACTTTCAGACCTCGAAGCAAATAGCCCTGCAGCCCAGAAGAACGAATATCTCATCTTTTTCCTACTGATATTAGAGAAATTCCTGAGGCAAAAAGCCTCAACTTTGAAGAACATTAGGCATGACAGGTGCAAAGAGTCCTGAATCATCCCTTCCCATAAAAAGCACCTTATTTCCTCATCTCCTGGAGGTTAAATGAGGATGCATTTCTTGGACTGCTTTGGACTGTTCTTGAGGTAATATTTTACACTACACATCAATTAAAATTAAAAAACACACTTGCTTGAGAAAAACAAAAATCCTGCCATTAGCAGTGGATTGGCACCATAGCCTGCATGACAGCTACTGGGACCTTAGTGATCCCTTGCAGAAATGCAGATGATACTCTTGCCAAAAGACAGCAAGACAGGTCACTCCACCAGATGCATCCACGAGGATTATTTTTTCCCCATTCTGTGAGAGTCACCCTTCACCTGATACAACGACAGTCTGCTACAGAACAGTACGTTCTTTTTATTCTGGTTTGTTATTGCTTGACTGAATCCCAGAGGAAGGCTATGGAGCCACAGGTTTTACAAAATGAAGTGAATCACAACAGAAACCACAACAGAGACAAAAACAAAATGAAAAATCAGCCTAGCCTTTTCATATGAAAGCTGTTTATTCGTAAATTTTTGTTAGGAAAGGAGCTCATGTAAACCTCTGCTGATGTACCTGACTGCAACTCTTCCTATGGGGGTACTTTTAATTCTGTTGCCAGACAGTTAGCAATATGAAACTGAAAATGTCACAAAATGCTAAATCTGAAAATGTCCCCAAGGAAAGAAAGAAAAGAAAAGAAGAGAAGAAAAGAGAAGAAAAGAGAAGAAAAGAGAAGAAAAGAGAAGAAAAGAGAAGAAAAGAGAAGAGAAGAAAAGAGAAGAAAAGAGAAGAAAAGAAAAGAAAAGAAAAGAAAAGAAAAGAAAAGAAAAGAAAAGAAAAGAAAAGAAAAGAAAAGAGAAAAGGACAAAAAAGAAAAGAGGAGAAAAAAGCAAAAGGAGAAAAAGAAAAAGAAAAGGAAAAGAAAAAGAAAAAGGAAAAGAAAAAGAAAAAGGAAAAAAAAGAAAAAGAAAAAGAAAAAGAAAAAGAAAAAGAAAAAGAAAAAGAAAAAGAAAAAGAAAAAGAAAAAGAAAAAGAAAAAGAAAAAGAAAAAGAAAAAGAGAAAAAAAAGTAGAAGAAAAATGGTGACCCCACGCCAAAGGCAAATTAAGTAAATATGCTTCACTGGTAATGAACAGTCTTTTCTTGGGGGATATGATTTTATACATTTTGCATCCTATTAATTTTCATGGCATTGATGGAGACATATTAAAACTGTGAGAGCGCTGAAGACAAATTAACTCAATTACATGTATGGGACAGTGGAGACTGAGTTTATTTCACCATTTCCAATTGCAATAAAACTGTAATTATTAACTTGTGGAATCTTCATGGAAATCTGCATTCATTACTACTTAATTTGTAGTCAATGACTGCTGTATGCTTAACTTTTTAGCCATCTAATGCAGAGGACTAGGAGGTAGCTTAGAATAAAGCAGTCTTTCTTTGCAGTCGTCATAGCAGTTTTTTCTCTGCACTTGTCCAAGCAGAGTTTTGCCTGTGACCCTAAAGAAATTTGTTTAGATAGAAGCAGTACAGAGAAATAAAAATTAATACTTTTGCTCAAGGACATTAGAATCTCTGCCCTTTAACTCTCCTTGTAAGTGGGTATCTCTCTTTCTTTTCCTTGAACACACACAAGAAGAAGATTCTGCCATCATTACACTGAATACATTATTTTGAGAGCAGTCTCACAGAAATTGGTAGATAATACTTCATGTGAACCAGTCTAGAACGTTATGGTTGTAGGGAGGTGCTGACACCAACCTGTTTCTTACACACCTCTCTAATGTATAAGAAGTACAAAATCCTTTATTACTTAATTTCCTAAAATAAAGGATGAAGGGAGGAGAAAACATTTTGGAAAAAAGTGTTGCAGTTTACTTGTTTCCAAGGAAAGAAGTTTGTACTTGAGAGTTTTTTCCAGGGCACAGACGAGGGCAACCTGCTCTTCTTTGTTACCCAAGATCTCCATAGCATGTGGGCCACCCACAAGTGACCTTTCTGAATTATTAGATCATGACTGGCAGCAAATCAAATCAATCAGTAATTTACATTTGGAATGTGTGCTGATGCATGCATAGTGGTGTGCTAGACAGAAAGCAAACCAGAGGCCAAAACCTGTCTTTTACAACACTCATTCTAAAATAGCTATATGACTATAGCTCTATAATTAATGCAACTGTATACAGAAGCAACAATGTAGTATTGTTAGCAACCCTTACTACAAAAGATCATCTAGCTGTTTTTAATGGAAGTCAAAGTGCATAATATTTTTTATATTCTATTGCTGTTAGAATAAAGTAAAATATTTCAAATGAAGTGTGTTAGATGTTACAACTTTTTGTGCCCTGATAACCCTTTTTTCCTAAGATAGATATTTTGGTAATGCTGATTGTTTTCGTGAATTGTTTATATTTTTTTCAAAATGTGAATTCTGTTTTGATATTTGTACATTTTTACTAGGAAAAAATAGAAACAAAAAGAATTGGCAAAATTAAATTTCAAAACTCTAAATGTTAATCTGTTTTGATAACCACTTTGTTTTGAAAAAAGTTCATCTCCTAACCATTGCAAAAGAAATTTTTTTTTTCTACAAAAGATTTTGATTTTCAGGTAGTCCTAATTGCTACAAATGAATGACAAACAGAAAGGAGAAAATGTTAGTACCTTAAGTGAATGCAGAAAGACCTAGCAAAACCGAAAAAGTTACTTCAATATCTTCAGATCTGTCAATGATATTGTGGGACAGAGAGATAATTTATTATTTTAAATCCTATATTATTTAAAATAGTATTTTGTAAATAGCTATTTATAATCCTATATGTAAGCTTACTATAGGTTAAAGGTTCTTGGCTTTTCACTAAAATCAAGCAGGAGCACAGCATTTATTCTTAGAAACAGTTATAAGACTTCCTATGTATTTTCTGAATTTTATTTTCTTCATGTAAACCAAATACCTTTTCTTGAGATTTGGCAATACTTTCCAGTCCATCTAATTATCTATGGATAAAAAGCAAGCAAGAGGTGATATTGTAACTTGCATGGTTAGTTAACTTTAATAGTACATAATTTAAAAAAAAAATATTAAGTTCTATAATAAGTTGTGCCCTGTATTAGTGAAACATCCTATTGTTGAAGTAGGAATGCTATGATTATTAATGGAAAAATCATAAATATTATAATACATTAATAAGGATCTATCTTCACCAAAAGATTCAGGAGGACTTTCAAAGAAGAAGTTTTAAGAGAAAACCTTATCTCCTCAAATATCTGGCTATATTCAGATGAAATCCAGAAAAACTGAAAATCTCTCTGGGAGGAGATCTGACTCTGATCTGCTTTATATAACAGCAAGCATGCCACATTGATGACATTTGGATGGGAAATTTAGATGTCATTTAATATGTAATTTTTCTAATCTAGTAATCTAATATAATCTTTACAGATTATTATTATTTAATAGTCATTGCAACAGAGGATTGGAATCTTAGGTTTCTGTACCAGAATTTTCTATTTGTATCTGCATTAAGAAATTAAACTTTTGATAAATTTAAGAAGACATGAAGCTGAAAAAACAAAAAAAGAGAAAGAAAAATTGTGCTACTTTCATATACTTTAAACTAGGTTTTCAACACAGGATATCCAATCTGAAAAATCATTTACAATTCCCTTAGAGGACATTTTCATAAGAAGTCTTGCAAAACATGATATAGATTAAAGTGTTGTGTACATGCAGGAGACAACAGTACCGTGGAGTGGCAACCAATGATCTAATAAACAGAAGAATGTGATGGTCTGCAGAAGCATTGCTTGGTTCTTTTAGGTACTTAGATGAGGGAATAAAGAGTTACTTAATAAATGTGCTATAGGAAACAAAGTTGGATAACAACTGCATTGGAAAAAGGCTTTACAATTCAAAATCATCTTGACAAATTAGAGATATGGGAAATAAGGAACAAATTCATTATGATAAATAGGAAGAACTCTATTGTTGTGGTAATAATAGGCTGCAGAAATTCAGGATAGGACTAGCTGTTTAGAAAGCAAACTTGAAAAAAAGATTTTTGAGAGTATGGTGAGTAAGAAGCTAGCCATGAACAATCACAGTTGTAAAAAAAATATGTTGTGATGTATACTAGGATGTGACAAAAACTGAGTGTGTAGGAAATGTTCAATAATTATTCTTTTTTAAAAAATATATTTACCATTAGTAAAATTAGTAAATTAAATTTATTTACCATTAGTAAGGCCTCAAGTGTGGGAATATTTTTTCTTGATTTTGAGCAGCTTCAGAAAGATGTACAACTTTTTGAAGTTGGTATAGATCAGTAAGAAAGATCTGTGTCCTGAGTTGAGGTAAAACAGGACCAATTTTGTTCAGTAACAGAAGTTCAGTTTTCAGTTAGGCCTCTTCTAACTGCTGAAATCACCAGCATGTTGTGCAGAAAACTGTTCACTCTCAGACTGATCAGACCCATGTTTATAGTTGATGCCAAGGAATGGTATGCAGAGAGGCTCTTGCTTATCCTTATTGCTATAACAACCAAGGGCAGCCAACTTTGTTACTTGCCCCGTTGGAGGGTCGGAAGCGGAAAAGCGTAGAGGGGTCACACCTGCAAGGAGGAGCGGACAGGACAGGTGACCCAAACCTGACCTACAAGGTATTCCTTCCTATCTACCTCATACTCAGTATAAAAGCTGAGGGATCAAAGGGTCAGGGCTTTTTTCTTCAACGGCCCGTGTCCAAGGAGGACTCTGTCTGTTTGTCTGACGTTGATCCCGATCCTGAATCCAGATCTGGAAACCAGTTCCCTTTTGTCACTGAGCCCAGCCTGGGACTTCCCCACTGCCTGCTGGTGACGTGATTGTCATCCTGGGAGCCTGATACAGTTTTGTATATATTTCATTATTTTCTCTTTATTATTTTATTATTAATATTTCATTAAAGTAGTTTAGTTCCTTCTAAACTCTTAAGAGTTGTTTTTTTTTTTTCTCTCTCGCTCTCCCTCCTGCCTCCCTTCAAAGCAGAGCAGGAGAGAGAGAATCTGCTGTTCTGCCTGATTGGGCCAATCTGGCCTAAACCACGACAATCTGAAAGATCTGGATGAGGCAGATCAGGAATCTCAAATAAAGCACTTCTGAGACAAAGTTAAAGAGACTGGGAGTATTTAAACGCAAAGAAGATGAAAAAACAGAGAGGGAAAAACAAGAAGTCAGGTGTGCAATGGCTGTTACATATCATAGAGAAGAAATTGACTTAAACTGCAGCAACAAAAATTCATATAGGAATTTTCAGTTTATTTTTATTTCAATTGGTAAAGGTAATGAAACAATACAATAAATGACTTAGAAAGGATGAGGAGTCTGTGTCATGAAAAAAATGGTATAATGGTTCCTACCTTTTGAACAGCAGAAAGAATAGGTGATCCCTTGGGTCCTTTCCAGTTCTATTTTTCTAGATCTTAATTGTAGTAATCAGATCAGGAAGATTCTTTTAATTCATTGCAATCCAGTTGTATGAATTTTTAAACTCACATTTTGTAGATATATACCATAAATATTTAGGACACATCAGCTGTGAAGGTAGCAATGTAAGAGCAGGATTTTCCCTCTGAAGTAGCTTCGGGAAATCGTATGGTCGACTTAATGGATGATCCCCTTATTGCTAGTACTTGTAATGGTTTGCATTGTGATTATTTGTTCTTTCACTTAAAGCTTAAACATCACCTGGACATTGCTATAATTAAATATCCTGTGAGTGTAGGGTGGGTAATGAGATGCCACTGAGCTCTACATCACACTTCTGAAAATATTTTAGGCCTTTAACTCAAAAAAAACCCAAAGCCCTGAAAACTTAAGGTAGCAGTTCTGATATGGTCACTGTTAAAATATCTCAATAATATTTTGCTCTTTTTAAAAGTTTATGAGAGGTAAGCATGAGTGAGGAGGAAAGAACTGAAAATACTGATGACAAGTTGATTTTCTTTCAAAACGTAGTATTAAATTATTATTGAGCTCATATCTCTTCGTGTTAGTAATTTACAAGCAGGACTCAGTTTCCATTGAAGTTTATGGTAATATTCATATTGAGGTTTTTTCAGAGTGGACAGAGATGATCAAATAATAGAAGTTCATACAACTTACCTTTGGGTACAAGGATACAATAGGCATAAGTGAAAGATATTGCAAACCCATTCATTTACATTTGCCTAGAAGCAGATTCATGACTTAAAAAGCTGAGCCCTGGTAGTTCACACTAACTTTTTCATTTGTTTTGACTATTGTTCTGGTTTGAGTTTTCACTATTACTTCCCACAATTGAAGTAGATCACTGCAAGATCTATCTGCAAAACCAGCTGTTGAGATCATTCTGATTTTTGAAAGAATAGACGTTATTCACAAATAGACTTCCTGTATAGAAGTCTGCTGACATCCTTGTGGAAAGCACTGAGGCTCTGCATGCTGTCAGTCGTACTTGTGAGGCTGTTCATCCCTCATATGTGAGATGCTTTTGACTGGTTGTAATGTCAAATGCTGTGATGTAAGCAGAGATACACTGTCTTTACAAGAAATTGGATTAGTTTAAAATCAATCATGGGCACCATCCAGAAACTTCATTAAAGTTGCAGAGCTGCTTCTTTTGGCAGAACCATTTGTTCCTGTCTAGAGGAAAAGAATGCATATACAATATAATGAGAAGAAACAAAAGAGAAAATAACAATTAAGTACAAAAGGTTATACCTCCACTTTAACTCAAGAACTGAGAAAGTACCGGATGTGAAAAAACTTTTCTAAAGTAATAAATGTTGCGTTATCACCAAAAGAAATGTGATACATAGAATTAACAAAAACAGAATTACAAAGTTAGATGTACTATTTACATATTAATTTAATCACACCAAAGCATATCTTGCACGGAAAAATCTGGCTAGAAATGCTTGTCTTATAGTCTGTGTTTTTCTGAATTTGTGTAGGGCAACCATGCTTTCTCCTATACTGAAAGCAAAGGAAGAAGAAGCAAAATATGTAGGCCAATGTTTTTATTCTTGTATACATTTTAGACATTTAAATCCACAACTGGTAACTGTCAGTGTTAGCTGGTTAAAGCAATTTGCCACGAATTTCAATTTTCATGTTCTGCACATTCTGTAGAATGTCCCTCTGATAACTCAGGCTTCACATAATTCTTGTGCAGTTTTCAGGAACTTTCCCTGAGACTCACGTAGTTAGTCTCCTTCTCTGTCTCTTTGCCTCCTTTTTGCCAAAAAAAATTGTGGGAAGTAATAGTAAAAAATAATGAAGCAGATATGCAATCTTTTTTTCTTAGCTTTAGAGGTGGATCACATAGGCTTCCTGACTATTTCCTTTCCCTACAGGATTTACCCCACTAATGCCTATCTCTTTGTCTCCTCACACACAGTACCTCCTTACCTTAGCGTACTCCAGCTCGTACCCATTCATTTCATACCTTTCTTCACTTGAACTTGGTTTAGTACTGCAGTTCACCCAGTTCATTGATACCGCAATCCTGTTTGTATTGCAGTAGGGTGGAGGGAGTACACATAATTTTGCACCGTCGAAGCCTCTTGTCAGGAACTTTTTTATTTTGGTTTTATAAAACAGAATGAGGCAGGATAAGATAACAAGACGGAGGGGGGAAGGATGGAAAAAAAGGAGAACAAGCAGCTGAGAATCATTTTTTTCTTCCTAATATTAGACATCTCTTCTCTGATGTAAAGCCATGAAGTGGCAGAAATGTCTTTTAAATCCGAACAATTTGACTGAGGATTTAGTAAACAACCCATAGAACAATCAAGCAAGAGTCTGATATGTTGAGAATAAGCATAGACTGCACAGTCTCAACAATGACAGACTCAGCAGATACTGAGGTCACTTAGCGCACAAAAAGGCTGTCCTTCGGAAGCACGTGTGTACTACTGTAGTAAAGATGTTTCAAGCTAAAACTAGCTGTTTGGAACAATATGCTTTGTTAAAATACACTCAGACCAAGTAGGGGATTAAGGCTAGCCTTTCTCATGTTGCCTAGCTCTCCCATTTTTCTTGAATGTTACACTTGAAGTAAGGACTTTCCCTAATCAAACTTCGATAATGGGATGGCCTACACAGCACCAGGCCTGTTGGTGTCAGTTGGGATTCACCTTTCTCAAAGAGCGAAGAGGGTCTTTGCTCACAAGTTAGTGGGGCTCATTGACAGATGTTTGAACTAGGCTTGAAGGGAGAGGGGGATAATATCAGGCTTGGCTGTGACAGGCTGTGGGATGACATGTTGAAGTTAGAGGGATGACCCTCAACCTGTTGCTCTGAGACGTGCTGGGTACACTGCAGCACACTTGAAGTCTTACAGAGATGAG
This sequence comes from Burhinus bistriatus, assembly GCA_013397275.1. Lineage (NCBI taxonomy): Eukaryota > Metazoa > Chordata > Aves > Charadriiformes > Burhinidae > Burhinus > Burhinus bistriatus. The sequence goes on along the minus strand of VYXH01012231.1, from coordinate 27,495 downwards.
CCAGGGCTCCTGAGTTAATAGGAGCCAACAGGGAAACACCACAGAATTATCTCAAAGGAATCAAGGGGTGTTCCTCTAAGAAGCTGACACGGCCGGCAGCCCAGCTGAAGTTCCTGTACACCAATGCACGCAGCATGGGCAACAAACAGGAGGAGCTGGAAGTCCTTGTGCAGGCAGAAAAATATGATATAGTTGCCATTACTGAAACTTGGTGGGACAAATCCCATGACTGGAGCGTGGCTCTCGATGATTACAGGATGTTCAGAAGGGATAGGCAAGGGACATCGCCCTCTACAACTAGCTGAAAGGAGGTTGTAATGAGGTGGAGGTCGGTCTCTTCTCCCAAATAACAAGAGATAGGACAAGAGGAAACAGCCTCAAGTTGTGCCAGTGGAGGTTTAGATTGGACATTAGGAAAAAATTTCTTCACCGAAACGGTTATCAAGCATTGGAACAGGCTGCCCAGGGAAGTGGTGGGATTACCATCCCTGGAGGCATTTAAAAGACGGGTAGGCGTGGTGCTGAGGGACATGGTTTAGTGGTGGTTTTGGCAGTGTTAGGTTAACAGTGTGACTTAATGATCTTAAAGATCGTTTCCAACCTGAACGATTCTATGATTCTATGATTCTGTTTCTACACCTGCAACAGCTAACATTTTTTTTTGCTATTATGGCTGCTTAAATGAGTGTACAGTCCTGTTTTGTTTGGTCTAGTTGTGCAGCCTTAAAAAGAATCAGTCATCAACGTAATAGGTTCAAAGAATAATTTCAAAAGCAATGCGTTGAAGTCTTCTTTTTCCATTTTTTTGTCTTGATATTTTCTAAAAACACAAATGTGTATGTTCTTCCTTTCCTTCAATACTTGACTGAAATAGAAATAGAATATAACCACTACTGTTTTTTTCAATCAGCAATAATGTTTGAAAAACCTTGGTGCTTTTTTTTTTTCAATTAATGTTTCTAAATTCATTCTCTAATCTGTTTTCATTTTTCACCCAGGTTATAAACTTCTACAGGTCTCTCAGTATGGTAATCTCTCTACAGTACCTTGTGATTTACACTGGAGAAATTTTACTCTGGTTTAGAATAATTCTTTATTAATAAGTTATGGTGAAAAATTAATAATCCTGACAAAGGTGGGATGAGAAATTTGCATGCTGCTGAGACTGTTTCATAATTTTTGGTCCATTATTTGATGTCAGTGCCATGAGTGATGCTCTTACATTAAGATTAGGAAACACAGTATTTCAGTTCTAAGATTCTGTTTTGCCTTTTTATGTTATATTCTCAAAGCTTTTACAAAACTATTTGCCATTTGGTATCATTTGTCATTGATGTCATCCTTTAGGTTTAGTGTATGTGAATCATCTTTCAAAGCCTGGCTCAAAAAAGCTCACTTTTTTCTAAGAGATGCCCAGGGGCAGTGGGCTGACTCAGCATGCAACATTCATAAGATTGCTCTGTTATATGAGAATCAGTGTCCTTTTGTTTTAAACAGTCTAAAGCTCAGCTTTAACAATACAGTTATATTTAGTCACTATGCATTTAAAAATATTTTGCAGCTGATTAGAATGGTATAGAGGGGGGTTTTGTATGTTTTGCACACCACACTAATTCCTATTCTTTTTGTTTTTACTGATTAGAGTAACCATTTGCTTCCATGTGACTGCATTTATTTAGAAATCCAACGATAGATAGAAATATAACCAGGATAACCACACTAAATTCAGAGGCATGTGCAAAACTAAAGTGCTTGAGTTTATGCAGTAGAAGCATCACGTTTCCCAGCTGGCATAAGACCATGCACTACTCAGACTTTCTCAATGTAATTTAAGCTTTGTATCTGGGTGTCAAGCTATGGTCCAGAGAGGGTTCGCTTTAAGCGCTGGCAAAGCAGGCAGGGTGCAAACTGCCTGCTGAGCTCATGCCAACAGAGGTGGAGGCTGGCTGCTGGAGCGGTGCCTGCCTTCCCAACCACTGATTCTTTTTTTCTGTCTATAAAGCTCTCTTGTGTATCCCAAGCAGAAGCCCTGAACAGCAATTTCTATCTCACTTCTGTTCCTCTTCCACAATCCTTTCCTCTTGCTGCAGGACTGCCTTTGGCTCCTTCTCCCCTTGACTCCTTCTGCAACACAAGGGAAGAGTGGAGATTGTTAGTGTATGAAGGGACTGGGCACAAGGGAGACCCCTGTCCCTCCACCCCTCAGTATGCCCAAAAAACTCACTGACTTTTTCCTTCTCTCAGCTAGAAGCAAGCCAAGCCCTCCCAGATTCTCTCTCCTGCATGAAACTTCTCCAATGGCCAAGTAACAACCTTCTGTTGCTTCTCCAATGTGATACCAGCAGTGCCACAAAACAGAATTTTATTGATACTGTGGACCTTGAAACTGACAAGATTCTTTTCAAGCAGTTCAGTCATCATTGGGTCATGTTATTAGCAATTTGTGGAACAGATTGCTTGACGTACATTAGGTTGGGTATAATTTTTACTTCAGCAACATGTTGTAAGGGCACTTTACTCGACTTCATTGTCTGTTTTGATTACATCTTAATTATACACTATTATCTTCCTCTTCCTTACTATAGTTTTTCAAGTTCTCTGAAGTGAAGTCCCTTCATACTTTGCCTTGTAAAGCAGTATTTAGCCTTTCCAAAGTTTAATACCTGTTGGACTCAAAGAAGTTAAGAGATAGGCAATAAGAACAATCAAAGATATTAAATACTTTTCAAAAGAGGGATGAATGGGTAAGCTAGGATCTGATCAGGAGAAAAAAACTGTTGAGGGGGATAACACAGAAGCCTACAAAGACCTTGGAGAACTTGTATGGGTCTCTCTCTTCTGGTATGGGACTACAGGGAAACAAATGAAACTAGGTTCAGAAAAAATGAAAATCAGTGATTCCTCATGCAGTGGGTTACTGTTGTGGAAGTTTTTGCTCAGGATGTAGTGGACTCTAGGAGTTTGTGTTTTCCTTAGCTCAAGGTGAGCTCAGGAGAAAAAATCCATTGGTGGCTGTTAAATACAGACAAACCATACCTTTTTCAGGAATGCACTGAAATGTAAACAACTGGAAGCTGAGGAAGTAATAGCACCAAGAATTTATCCTATATGCTTGCCCTGTTCTTATTACACATATAGTGTAGGAGTGAAGCTGTAACTTCAGTTATAAGGACAAGTTATGAATATTTGAGCCAGTCAGGACATCTTTATGTTTTTGTGACAAGCGACAACACTAAATGCGTGACAATAGCTACCCAGAATTTTCAGTTCTTTTGTTTTTGGTTTTTTTTTTTTTTTTAATTCCAGCAAAGAATTTACATGTGAAATACCGCAGGCAAGATGTGAGGAAAACTCCCACTCTAGAGTTCTGTTCAACAAGCATCCTGGAATGAGGAATCACAAGAATACACGTTTGATCAGTTAATGTGCAATGTTACTCAGTCTCACCAAAGAAATTGGAGCTGTCTGTCAGAATGTCCCTGCCCGAAGTATCCTCAATTATGCCCGCAAATAGACCTCCTTCCTTTCACTTGGCAGTTTGCTCTTTCACACTGAGATTCAAACCAAACTTTGTAACTTTTTGAAAAATGCACAAAAATTTTGGGGTTTTGTTTATAACCACTTTTTTATGTGCGGATCCATCACTTCCAGATAAAGGAATTATTTGTGTTTGACGGATGAAATGAAATGTTATGCAGACACTGAGAGAAAAATCAGTATGTATTTTTAGCAATGCAAATAGGTAGTCAATCAGAAAATAGTAAATACAGAACGAGAAAAGCAAGAAAAGAAAAAGTGGGTTTTGAGTGTACCTGCTTGTAGACTTCCTTGGTTTTCTACCTAAGACTTCCAAGGCATTTGTCAGTTGTAGAAAACAGTTGTGATACAAACTTTTCCTGAGTACTACCTCTCAGAATTAGCTTCCAGCACCAGTGTATGGACCTGGAGACGCAGCACTTGGGCATGGTGGACTTCAGGAATATACAAAATAGGGTGCCACTTACCCTGTATACAAGAAATTCAGAAATTTTATTCCGGGTCTCGGAGAGTGGCGTGATCCTACATCACAAGAAAGTCTTGCCTTTACTGATGTGGTGAGGCAGGGTGCACTTCATTATGGAGGCCAGGCTCAGTGGTGGCAGGACGACTGTGAGTTCCACCTTATGGGGAATTTCAGTTGATTCCCTGGTGCAAGATCTGCTTTGGAGAACACAGCTCACTCTGTAATTCTATAATACATCAGATTTGGAAGTGAAACCACCTTAGGACAGTTCTGTCTTCTTGTCCTGTGTGTTTTGATGCCAAATGACAGTTTACATTTAAGTAGCCTTTGTGAAAATCAAACTTCTTCATGTATTTCATAAAAGAAGTTACTACAGTCACCACTGAAATCTCAAAAGGTTCCTCTGAAGTTTTTCAGATTAACTTTCATATAACTGAACAAAGCATGGCCACAGGATGCTCAGGATTTTTTTAAGCAACATATGATTTATACCTCATCTATTTAATATGGGTTAAGAGTTTATTATAGTGTAATATTTGTAAAATATTTCTATAGTTTGTTTACCCACAAGGTGAAGGCAGATCTGATAAGGTGATAATGAACAAATTCTCAATACAAATATTATTTGTTATTTATTTATTTATTTATTTATTTATTTAAACTAGTAGCATTAGATTCACATGTGGAGTGTCGCAACTGTAGTGACTGTGATGTTATTATTCACCACTTATCCTAGTTGCACCTCTTGTAAAGAGACAAATAAAGAAAATATTTTGTAGCCATCTGTAACAAGAAAAATAATCACTGTAAGGATTACTGTGGTTCATCTAGAAGAAGGTTCAAATTATTTACAGTGGACTGTCAGAAGAGATCTGAAAAATTGCAGCATATGACCACAATTCTAGAAAATAATTTTGTTGCTTTGAAATATCGAAATACAGGCTCTTATACCACTTTGTAGATCATATGCCACAAGAAAGGTTACCTGATCACAAACCTAATGGTTCACTTCTGGTTTTAAATGTGTTATATTAAATAATCCTTAGGTTTCTTTTTCCAAGCCACTTTTGGCTTGGAAAACTTTTTAGTTCAAGGCCTCCTGTCATCACATAGACTATCAACGCTAAACTATTTTTAAGAAGCCAGAAGATTTCAGTAATACCACAATATTGGAACAATCTCTTTCAGGAAACATTCAGTTTATGGTCTACCTATCACCATTTATTTCACATAAAGATGCTTTTCAGTCAGGAAACAGGCAGCTTCTACCTTCAAGCAGAAAACCAACACAACTTTATGAATACATGTAGAATATAGTTTTGGTTAATATGGGTAGTTCTGGTTGGCAAATTATTTTTGACTCTCTAAAATGCCTTTTACTAATGAAAATATTTGAAGTTGAAAAGGGAGACAAATACTTCTTTGCCATTAAATTAAATGAAGTACTGTATCCAGCGTTTGAAATCTATTTTGGATAGAGGTTGATGGAATTGAGAATAGTTTTAAAATTAAGACCATATGGAGGCTTATAGATGGGGAATGCTGTTTGTTGGACTTGCTTGTGCCTCTGGAAAACATTCAGTTTTGGACTTGGAGGACTCATAGGACATGAGGCAACTTTTGGTCTTAAATTATTACTTCTCTGCACAATTTTTAGGATTTTTCTTTACTGGTTTGTTTCTGCTATTATGACAGTCTGCTTTGCTTCCTATAAATGCAAGACTGGAAACGCACCTTCAGAACTCTGGCAGGAAGCTTCTTCCAAATTCAAAATGCAAGTTTTGAACAGTGAGTACAGGGCTCATCTGACAAGCACTGGGGACCCACGTGAGGCGCACTCCTTTTTTAAGCACGAGCTTCTGCTTTCACCTTGAGCAACTCAATTTAATATTGACATATTTTTGTCTTAAATAGCTTAAGATGCTGATTGCTGTTGTCTGATATCCAAGTTGATCTTGAACATGTGATATTACAAGACTTCCCATATTGATGCAAATAAATATGACAAATAGCATGGAAACATTCAGATAATTGTACATGTAAGAAGGCATTAAATACTAGGAGCTAAGCATCTGAGTCATTCATCTGCCTTCTTAGATCTTTGACTTCATGTATCTGGCCTTAACTGACCATGGTGGCAGTGGAAAAATGTGAACTTCAGTGCAACTCTTTTCCTTAGAAAAGATTCATTACCAAATTGAAATGCAGCAAACTCTAGGACTGCTGTCTGGACAAATGTCAAAGTCATACAGTAAATCAAAGTAATTCTGGAGCACTTTTTTAAAAGGTCGTAAAATGCTTGTAAAGGAAAACGTTTTCTCTGGAAAGGAAAATGTGGCCAATGATATTACCTATTACTGCCCCTGCCTGTACTCTGTTCATGGAGATTTATAAATCAAAATATGAAATAATTGCAATATCTCATTTTTCACACAATGACAACGGTGTGGGCAAATGCTGCTTTTCAGTCTCTGGTTTTGGTTTGCATTGTTTTCTCTATTTAGTTGGTGTCCTTCCACTATTTTGGGATGCAAATCCTACAAATAAAGAAACAGAAGATAGGCGCTATGACAGTCACAGAAAACAAATATTTAATAAATTGTTTTAAAAATACCAAGATAAGAAAGAGGGAAAATATATTTTCCTGGAAGAAACTGTGAGAAAAGAGCAACAGAATGGGAGAAAAAAAAAAGGACTGGAAAACAAACTTGGTAAGAGACCTCTCCAAATATTTTCAGAATAAATTTCTGTTCTCTTTTTTTCAATGTTACGACTTTGAAGACAGTTTTGCATCTGTGTTCTGGGAAGGAAATGAGATATCTTTATACAGAATTAGTCTCATGGTTCTAATAGTTCAACCTTTAAGAGGAAAAATGAATATTGTTTTGGTGGATCTATTCCACCTCCTCTGAAGCATGTTGGTTCACCAGCTGGAGGAAATATAGATGTTCTCTTTGAATCTGTTTCCTTCCTGGAGGGAAAAGGGCATTACATCTATTGGATGGGTGCAATTCAGCAACTTTGATGTAATCCCAGTCCATATATCAGAAACAATCTGTTTTTGCAACTAGAATTATATCCTTCTTCAGTTTTTCTTAGATAATGCAGGTCTTATAGTGAAAGTAAGTGAGGAAAACATTTCAAAGCAAATTCTCTCTGCATTTCGTATTATTGGCCTAATTCAGCTCTGGTTAGCTGGGGAAAAGTTATTGTGGGTTTGTTTAGCGGTTTGGGGTTTTTTTATCAGCTCAGTAAGACCGCCTGTTATATTGACATGAGCCTCTTTACACAGGGACACACAAAATACCTTATCTCCTAAAAGCTGCCTGAGAGAAAGTAGAACTCGCATTTTTCTGCAATGAGCCCTGCAGTGCCTGAACTAGCCTGCAGCTTCTGGCTCTCAGCTATGTTGGCAACTCTCTGACTGGACACTCCGTGAAGTGACATATTTCAGACAATTATAATGAAAAAAACCCCAACCCCAAAAGTCAGAAGGGAAGCAGATGTGGCTGTGAAGCCTGTTGCTGCACGGCAACAGGCAGGCTGCTGGGGGCCCGCAGGAGTGCGGCGTGGGGGCGGCATGCGGGCACCCATCCAAGCCCCTGGGTGGACTGTTTGTGCACAGCACCACGGTCCGCCCTGGTGAGCTCCAGAGGAGGATAGCTTTCCGTGTGTAAATGACAGGCCTTTCTTTTTTCAAGCTAGTGTGACATCCGCTTCTGTTGAGAGCAAACAGAGGGAAGCAGCCAGCACTGAGTAAATTGCAGAAGAGCTTCAGCTCTTATTTTAGCGAGACAAAGCTCTGACACTGCTTCGATGCACTTCTTCCCCTGCGCTTCAGTGCCACGAGTTCATGTCCCAGCCGGGGCCTTCATCTCTTGGTGAGACTGTTTTCTGGAACTTGGTGTTCTCGGTGCTAAAAGCAATTATTACAAAGGGGGGAATTCAATCAGGAAGGCAAAAACTACAAGGCAAAGCACTGTGTGGTGCCTGTTCACTGATTCATAACTAAGGATAGGAATTAAATAGTAGGTTGATTTAGACTCTGCCTTTCCCAGCAGCTTGCCTCTAAGGCAGATGTTGTGGTATCTTGTGGGATGAATTGAAGTGGGGAAGGAAATGTAACAATAAAAATAATAACAACAAAAAATGTCATGGCTGGTTTGTCTTTTAAGGAAATGTCACTTCTTTCTCTTGGGTTGCATACATTTTTCAATTGCTGATGTGTTAAGAGCATCTAATTTTTATACAACTGAGCAGCCACAGATTTTAAATTTAGTATTTTAAAGGTAGATTTAGACAAAAATGGATAAAGGAAAACTATGTGTCATATGTATAAATTTAATTTATTCCCATCTCTTACTGTTCATAAATGCTAAGACTTTTGGATGTCAGCCATGAGTCTGAACATTTGCAGGATTGAAACTGGAGACACCTTTACTTTATGTGTAGTGGATCATCGCAGTGGGAATAACTTCTGAGGGAGAAATATATATGTGTGTGTGTATGTATATATATATATATATGTATCTATCTCTAACTTGCAAAGGTTCTGTTTTGTTTTAATAGAGTGTCTTGAAAACAAAGGGCCAAATCCACTGCTGACCAGGGAGGCAGTGTTCTGTGTAGTTCCACACTGCATGTGTTATGCACATGAGTATCTTTTGACATTTATGTTTAAAAATTAATGGTTAAGATTGATGTAGCCACCCATTTAGAATGCTTTTTCTTTGAAAATTCAAACGTAGGGTCTGCAAGATCTCTCTAAAATAAACTGAAAAACTCCACCAGGTAACCAGATCATACAGAGAGAAAGCTTTCTGGTGGAATAAATGGCACTTCCTATCTGTCTTTACAAAACTATAGAAAACTGTCAGAGAGTTATAGATCAGGCTATTCTGTGTCTGTCAAAATACTCTGTTCTTACTTTGAGTGGTTAGCCTAGGCCAAGAAAAAATAAAACAACAAAAAGAAAAGGCATCGTTCACACCAATTAAGAACTATTTAGCTACAATCCTTTTGTCTATTCAGCAACCTGATGCTATGGGGTCTCTTGCCACCAATACATGGACTTACACAGGTAGCATCTGTAATGCCAATAACAGTGATGCATGTGAATCCTCAAAGCATTGACAGGAGACCAGACCACAGATTCCAAACCGCTACTCTTCACAATGAGGGAAGGTAGCTCCACTGAGTTCAGAAATTAATCAAAGAAGCAGCTGTTAGAAAGACAACACACTTTTAGTAGCTCCAAGGATAACATCAATCTCAAAAGACAGTCAGAAAATCCTCAAGTGTCAAATCAAGCAATTTTGCAGGTTTCTAAAAGGTAACCAACCATTTATGCTCTGACCCTGACTGCTGTTTTCATTCATTCTTTTGCTTAATTTAAGATCTTCTACCATTTTGACTTAAAATAAATTAGTGACAATTAAACATCATCACTAAAATTTGTTTAGCTATTTTGATCTCGTTCCAATGCAATTTCTTCCTAGAAGGTGTGAGAGCTCTAGAGCTCATAAATTTGCAGAAAAGGATTATGTACAAAATTACGTTTTATTCTTAAAATCCTACCTCTGGACTTTACTTCCATATATATAGGGATCTTTATTTGTTCGTTTATTCCTACAAAGACAAATGTGCAAATACAACCCATCTGCACTTAAGAGGGCTGAAACAGCACTGGACGTATAAAAACAAAATAACAACTTGAGTTTCAATTTAAGATTTTTAAGTCAGTCTCTTATTTTTTTAATATTTGGTTTTATTCAGAATGTCATGGATCTTCAAATACTTTTCTATTTCCCTAACTTTGTGTGAAAATGAGTAGTCAGGTTAACTTTGGGAGCACCATCCAGCATTTCTAGAGTTAGATGCATTATGCTTTAAGCATACTGATAAGAACAATACACCAAGTGACCCACTGAGCATCATCCAGTGGGCAAAAGGAAGGTGGTGGTACAGAAACTCAGAGGTGTGAGATTCTGATCCTATGCCCTAAGTATGCATGTATCTACAAAAAATACACCATTTATACCTTTTTACCTAAGAATTTTTTGGACTATTTTACCAGCCAGTGAAAGGAACAATTTTACCAGCCAGTGAAAGGAATAGAAGTTTCTTTTTTTCTTTTTTGTTTCCCCTCGCGCCCCCCCCCCTTTAAATGAGCTTTTAATCAGGATTTGATTTATTTCTTACAAGACAAAAACACGTTGGATGCAAGTAGGACAATAATTGCATTAGATTTTTTTTATGTCTACTAATTAGCTGATGAATGATGAAGATATCAAGCTATTGCTTGATTTCCTTTTTCTTCCTTTCCATTTTATACTCTGTCTGCAAAAGTCAAATCACATGTATAGGTGACACATGTACTTGTTGTAGGCTCCAGTGATTATATCTTGATACAAGGTGAAACAATATCTCTTTAGTAAAAAGCATAATAGAATATTTCAGTGAAGAGTAATGCAAACTTAACTGTCTATATTTCTGTTTCAGCTAAACAGGAAGAAAACTACGTCAGAGAAAAGTTGTGAGGGATAATTAAGAACTCATAAAAGGGGAAAAGAAGGAATAGGAATGACTTTGGAATAGCAAGTTGAACTCTACACTATTGTTGTATGGCTTCTTTTTGTACACTGTTAAAGGTTTTCCCCCTTCCCACTGTTCCTTCTCCTCTACAGCTTCACACCCTCTCCTCAAAAACAGTCACATGCTGGAACAGATTTTGCAGTCTTATAATACCTGAAAGTAAGAAAGTTTTTAATTCTGTCCATGGTTTACCATAACCATTCTGTCTATATTTGTAATTAAACCAGCACTGTCGTTTAGTATATTCTGTTGCTCTCCATTTCAGGTGTTCATTGATGGTGATACCTTCTCTTCTTTGACACTCCTAGTCTAAATGAACGACACTCTTTAATGGCCTTTTCCTAGACAGGTGACTCTCCTGGTTGCCTTTGTAGCCCTTCTCCTACTCTGCACTCCTCTTTTCTTTAGAGATAGATAGCGAAAAAAGAAGTTTGACATATGTTTTGAACAGTGACACATAGTCCTTCTTAAACCTTCCTGAAGATAACTGATACAATACAGAAATGAATTTACTTATTTGTAGCTGTTCTTCACTAGCAGCACACATTCAGCCTGTCTGATGAAAACAACATTTTTTTTCATTTCTAGAGTCACTTTCAAGTCATGAGCACCCAGTTCGCTGCTTATTCATTCCCCTTGAGTCAGAAAGAAAGAAAGAAATCTTTGTGTCAAACCCAAATCTCCATCCCATGTCTCTGCGTTTCATCTTGTTTCTGCATCTCCAGTCCTCCAGACTGCTTTTCTTTCCTTACCACACCCTGATCCTTCCCTGTATTTACAGTGCCTCCCAGATTTGCAATATGGCTTTGTGTGGCTCTACATTTTGTGCAAAAATCGTTAATGAAATTATTATTAATGGAAATAAGATTACTCCCACAGCGAAGCACTAAAGAACTTCACTAGCAACCTGGCTCAAACCCAGCTGATCCGTTTGCAGTACAAGCCATTGCCATGTTTCACTTCATCATTTTCTTTTGCTACTGTCTGTTCTTCTACCAAAAGAAGTAACATTTTTTATGGGACACCGTATCAAAATGTCCAGCCAGATAGGAGGCACCCTGTTTTTCTTTTCTAGAAGTTTATTAAGAAATATAATAACCTCCTTACTCTGGTAAACTGTTTAAAATATTTCCCCCAGTTCCATCTGAATCATCTCCCATTCTTTCAAAATTTGACAATCTTTTATACAACATTAGGATCAGATAAGAGGATTTGGCTTGGTTTCTCTTTCTTTTGTTTTCTTACATAGAGATACTATGTTTGCAATGTTCTAGACATAGTGTGCAGTCCTTAGCTTGAGTATTTATTCAGGAATCTTAATTACCAAGCCAAACACTTAAATACAGAAAAGTCAATGACAGAAGGTATTTAAGAGATCATGCAAATGAAAAATGTAGTTTCACAAATATGTGTCTTTTGAAGACATGGCAAGGAAGACATGGTCAAGTAATCTAGTTGAAGATGTCCTTGCTCATTGCAGGGGGTGTTGGACTAGATGACCTTTAAAGGTCCCTTCCAACTCAAACCATTCTATGATTTTATGATCTTATGAAAGTATTAGCAGATACTGATGTTATAGAAAAGACAGGAGTAAAGTGGAACAAAGACTTAGGAGTAAAGTGGAATATAGGCTGAAGTGTTTATGATAAACTAATGAGTACATTACTGGCTTAAGGTTCTGGAGAGCACTGAAGCGGGTTCTGTTCTTGGTATGTTTGGTTTGCTTTCTGGACGATTTCAAACAAGTCACCATGTCTGTTTCCCTTTATTGAAATTGAGGATAACAACATTTTCCAAATTTGTAAATTAACTTTGGAAAACTCCCTTTCATGATGCACTCTTTTGTAGGTGGTGTAATTGATGCTGTAGATATGCTAAAGCAGTACAAAAAGAGTGACTGCTTTTGAATTTCTAGTTATGAAAATACAAACTAAAAGAACTCCTTAAAAGTTAAAGTCACAAAGGTCTTTTTTTTTGAATCAGAAAAGATTTAAATCTGACCTCATTATTAGTCCAGCTGGCTTTTGTGGAACAAGTAGAGCTGACATGAGTACTGGTACAGACAGGATCTTTCAATCCACAGCTGCTACCGCCACATGAGTATGCATTTCATTAATAAATTATTACTGTCAGTCATTTCACTTTGTAGGTTTTTATATTTTGTTTTGAGCAAGTATTTTTTATCTTAATTTATCTTAATTTATTAGCCCACCCAAAGCCCTAAATTGAAAGCCTGCTAGAGGAGCTGGGAGGAGTTTCCACAGCGCAAGTGTCTGATGCTACTGGTGGCTGTACAATGTCCATCAGTAGAATTAACCATAGTTTTGCAATGGCCTAAATATGCTGAAGTGCAAAAGTCATGTCCAGAATATCACTGTGATCTTGATACACTGTGAAATTTCCTGAGAGCATGATACTTTTTTAAGGACCATGAGGTATTCCTCTGTGGTGTCTTTTTTATTTACTCATGCTGAAGACCAATGTGTAAGCTCATTTACCTGATCATTTAAGCTTTTAAGGATCAGAGTCACAAAGCAGGAGTGGAATAAATCCAGAGAAGAGGAGAAGAAAACACAGTAACAGATTGGTAAAATCCTGCTTATTATAGCACTTTGAATATCACTGGATGAGTCAAATTGCATGCCATGCTGGTTTTGTGCTTTAAAGCACACAGAAAGTTCATTTACACTACCCATGGGGTATCCACAGCAATGCTATATATTCACACATTGTAGTTCAACTCAAATTCAGATTCGTAGCATGCAGAATTTTTCAGAATTGCATGTATTTGCTGGCCTTTTGAAATGTAGGGAATGTGCCAAAAATTATTGGAAGGCAGTGACTTGTCAGCTGAGTGCCTGCCTGGAGTTGGCTTCCACCCTTTGTGTTTGTTCTGCATTTCTGCTATACATTTCAAGAATTAAATCATCAAAGTGGAATGTAAATTCTGTTAGTACAAGCAGTCTAATATTTCTACACTTGGGAATTACTAGCTGCTTTCAATCAAATTTACTTAAGTGCTGCCAGCAGATCTGTCCTTACCCTGCAGACATAATTTGGATCCCATTAAAGCTTACCTTGTCTTCTTATGGGGAAATGATCTCTTTTTCCATTAGCATTTCACTGATTCTTCCTCATCATGTGTCTTGGTGGATAGGTGTGCAAATATTTAAGGGTATTTTCCGGGGGCACTGTGCTATTTCTGCACATTCGCTCTTTCTGGTAATGTGCAAAATGTAAACAATGTTTCAGCATTTTGCATGTTGCACACACACATGTAAAGAGGAGAATGAGAAACATATTTCATTGCCAAATCTGAACTCCTCTGTAAGATTTATTCAATGAACGTCTCTCAAGATCTGCTTAAGTGAATCAGTATTTTGTGGCTAAAGACATAATGTGGGATCTGTGTGAAAATTTCCAGGTCGTTGTGTAGGATCTTTGTAACTTAACTGTTTACTTGGACAAAATTTTCCCTTTATTAAACTCTGCTGATTACCAATATCAAGAAAGTACGTAGTATTTTGGTTTACTCTCTTACTTAGTGCTGCAGATTGAATTTTTAAATTATTTCTTTTTCTGTTTTAAACTGTTATTTTTACTATAGTAATAAAACCCCTAGTATCTTTTATGTGAAGGGTCATGGAAATAATGAGCTTCTGTCCCCCAAAATTTAATTAAAACATATCTCACATATACGTATGCCTTCACATAGACCTGAATGGATTCCCCTGAAAGTATTTAACACAGTAGAAAACCTTCTTATTTTCAGCATTTTTAAAGCATATCTCCACACCCACTTTTCACGACTGAAATAAAATAAAATTCTATTTTTATCAAATAGGAAACTGTGTATTTTGTATTACAAAATAATTCAGCTTTTGGATTCTCAAATGTACTCATGTTTGTGGTTTTCTTTGCCAAGCAAAGGTTTTTCCTGGTGAAATAGATTTTAAAGCTTTTCACTGGACTGCAGCACTTTGTTTCTGCCACTGTACAGTGCTGCACTAGGCTGCAAATGCACAGCAGGTCTCTGCCTGGCCTTTGAAAAGTGTCTTTGTAGATGAAGGTTGGCCTCCCTAACTCGCAGCACAAGGAGAAGGAGCAGGAACTGTTTCCCCGAGATACAAGAATGCTCTTCAACTCCACTTCTCAATGGCAGGGATGGACAACCACAGGAAGCAGTTCTGCAGCCTGTGCTGGGTCTTGTTGCTCCTCCCCTTCTGCTTCTCCACTCATTGACATACTTTGTGTGAAAAACTAGTGCTAGATGTCCTCTGAAATACTATAAGCTCATCTCAGTAGGGTTTTACAGCCACACTAAAAAGATGTAAGTGACCAGACAAGACTACTGTTGCTGTCAGACCGGATGCTAAATCATCCTTGGGTTTCCATGTAGAGGTTCAGGAGTAAGTTGAAATATCAATCTCTTTAGCTAAATTTCTCTTTTCATTTCCCTGGACTGGTTATTCTGCAGTGGGAGGCAGTTCCAGCACCAGCAGCCAAAATATCCAAAGCCAAAAATCATGTGAAGTATGACGGAGGGTTTTAGTTTTCATCAGCGGTAGGATGTTTCATGCCATGGAGGCAGGACACTAACACAGTTCGTTCTCTCTCTTGTGGAAATAATAATGTTCATTTTATATTTCTCCTCATACAAACAGTGCCACAATACAAGCTTTTAGAGTTGCTGCAAATGCAAAACACTCTGCAAGGATAACTACATCTGACAGTATAATAACAATAATATAAAAAACAGTAGCAAGAAAGGAAAGTTCTATGAAAAATATTAAAATTTGTATTTTCCAAACGAAGATTGTTTTTCTTTTAAGTAGCCGTGAAGTTCAGATGAAAAAAAAAAGGGTGGGAAAATTGAGGAAAAGGCTGATGTTCTAACTGTAACTCACCGTATTTTTTATTTATGGATAGCAGAAGCCACAAATCCCTTAAACATTTTTTTCCAAATTTTTTGCTTTTGTCAAAGCATCATTTCGTAACAAAATTAATATGACATATGTAAATAACTTCATTTAGAAGACTTTTTTGCTTTTATAGGAGTCATAAGTATGAGTGTGATGGCTTTATTGTTATTGTAGATGCCCAGATTTTTTGTCTTTGTACCTCATTTGATTTGCTTTCTTTTTGCAGAAAAGTTATATCCTGACAAAATCACACTTGTACTAAAAAAGAAGGAAGGGGGATTTGGTCTAGTTTAGTCTAATCAAAGCTGGGTGTTTTAAAAAAAAAACACGTTAACCTGGGAAGTCCAGTGACAATCTGTAATGTTTTCCTATATTTAAGGATATATAACTTTATGTGTCTTCATTGTTTTTGTCAATGTTTATATATGAAAATGAATTTTTATATATGAAATAAGCATATGTCTATGAATGCTTAATGGTTGTATATTTTTGCCAGCTTTCTAATCATTGCCTGTTGAAACTGATTAACTTAAGATTGCCACAATGTCATTTTAAGGAAGTGAGGGAGGAATTACATTCTTTTAGTTTATTATGAATACATAAAGAAATTTCAAAATCCAACTAAGGATCTTCTTTCGTTCAACAAATATGTTTTTTCAGGACAAAAAACACCAACGCCTGCATTTCTAGTGCACATTTAAAAATAAAAGTATCAGCTCTGGTTTGAACACCTAAAGTTTAAGGATTGATGGAAGAAAACGCAGAATCAAAGATTTTTGAGTATTTCTAGATGTGGAAAATGTGAAACTGTTGAAAATGTTCCTGTAGTATTCTATGCAAAATTAACACAGAGTTTTTGCTGAAACATGTTTGGTTGGGGGTATGGGAAGTACAACCACTGGATAAATACAACATTTCATCTTTGAAGAATGATCTTTATATAAACTGGAGAACTAACTTGGTACATTTTAAAGCTGGGAAGGTGCTAAATAAAGATGAATTAAAAAAAGAACCTAATATGGTACCTTTAAATAATAGTGATTCCTTTAAATATTGGAAGTGCAAGAAAAACTTTAGAATCTTAAACAGTTATTTAATTGTAGGTCTTCTTATCACTCTCCCAATTTAATCCTTAAAAGCTAACATTTTATTTCTTCCTTTATATTTCCTTGTTTTATTAGCTTAACCTCCCAGAAATGCTTAAATTTATAAGTGGATTATAAAGAAAAATTGTTAACTGTGTGGGTTTTTTTCCTCCTGTAATAATTTCCTGCTGTTTCCCAGCAAAATTATCATATTGCAAATGGAGATGCCCTATCTTTTCATTTTAATGACAGTGAAAATGCATTAGATTATAAGAGAGAGAAAGATTTTCTTATGTATTCAATAATACATTCTCAATCGTTAATCATTCCGGAAAAAAGTGTGAATCATACTGCAGGAACATGTGAAACAATAGTTGGAAGCACACTGGTGAAACTACCCAGTTTCAGACTGGGTTCTAAAAAATATTATTCCTCTTAATGTGTCTATGTTACATATTGGCAGTAGGCAGGGAATGAGTTGCTGTTCAGCTGAAGCGTACAAGTATCAGTATTTAGCTCACTTGATTTTTGTTACTGACGTAGGATCAAAGAAATTTGATCAGAACTGGTGATCAGGAAAACAGAAGACTCAAACCCCACCTTGAATATTTTCAAGTCTAAAGCATTTAATTCTTCAGATTTTACAGCTGTACTCTGGAGCTGATTTGCAAAAGTGTTAAATGCCAGGCTTAGTGGTTGAAGTCAATGTATAAGTGAATGATGAGCATACCTGAAAAAGGCTTGATATCTATACCAGTTTTTCCATTGATTTCAGGATAGAGACAGCAGAAACAAGTCATCTCGTTGACCTTAGTGAAACACTGGTTTCCTTTTTCTATGACTTCTTCAAAAGCTAAAGCTCGTGTAAGTTGGAGGAGGCACAAATTAGACTTTTAAAATAATCTAGTTTCCTAAAATAACCCAAAAATTCTAGGAGTTAAAATCTACTGAAAGGAGAGATCTCCACATTCCCACAGTACTGCATTTTTGTATGGTCACAGAAGCAGCGTAATTCCTGAATATTAAGTCTATTTCAGCCACAGACTGATAATTATAATATTTTTAAAAATGAGGTTATGAGCTACAGTCCTAAGAGAAAACAGGTAAAATATAATTTTTAATGACTGCCTTCCCTGCCATTCTACTGGTAGTTTTTTTTCCACACAAAACTACACCTACTTTTAACTGCAGTCCATATGACTGTATTTTTATTAAAAAAAACCCTATTATTTCAGTGGAATATTTTCAACAGAAGTCAATAGTAACTGTGAAGACCCAGTATTTGTGAGAATTATGTTTCTAAATATGGAAATAGATGCCTACATTTACATAATAAGATTGGAACCCATGAATCATATCCTATATATGTTGATTCTGAACAGATTTCTTTGTTTAGTTATTTGTTCTCAGTTCTTGAGAGGCTATTATCAAAACTAGAGATTTTAAAAACATTATGCTGAATCTAATTATAATTTTAGATCCAGAAATAATGATTCTTTCTGTCCCAAATCCATGATTTTGAATACCAAGCTACATATTTGTATCAAAAGATGTCTTAGACCAGTCATTAATTAGTAACATTACACTAAGACCTGATATTTATTAAGTTTAATTTTTATATGTGTCTTATGCCCTGTTTTATCACAAAAATACATTAGTTACCCACCTGTCATAAAGGTATCTGTACTGGTGATAGTAGAAGATACTGAATGCCTAGCCTACTCTCTCTAGTTGATCAGAGCTTTGTCACCTTGGACATTTCCAGACGTCTGTGAAAGGTTTAAATTGATCTGCTCAAGGGATAACAGCATGATATAGAGCTCTTTTTTCTCTTCGCACTCAAAAAATGGAACTTGAAGTGAGTAGGAATGAAAATCAGCCATAATGAAAAATGGTTGATACAACTACTTTGATTTTACTGATGTATCAGATTAGTCATAAAAGTGACTTTTGACTCAATTCTATTCTTTTTCTTTACCTCTTCAGGACTTTTATTCTTGTCACAGCAAAAAAAAAAAGAGTCAAGACAAAAACTTTAGTTTGCTATAGAGCTTGATTTGATTCTTTGTGTCAGACATCATTGCTGAAAACAGGCTATGGCAACATAGAAGATGAAGCTTTGGTGAATCTCTATTCTGCAAGCTTGTTAAAAACCTATCCATATTAAAGATAAGTTGAAGGAGTGCAGATAAGAAGTGCAAGGATTTTGGAGCAGCCCATCAGAGAGGTTTAGCTAGCTTTACAGTCAGAAGAACTCATTGCAAGAAGTATATGCTTATGGATGGTCCTTAAAAACTGGAGTGAAAGAAGATAAATGAAAAAAAAATAAAATTAACCAATGTTTCAAGCAAAAGTGAGGTTTGATTTTTTTATTTTTATTATTCATACATTTTGTTTTCTGTAAGAGCAGTGATCCAGGCAACTTTTGTCTGAAAGATTAGCCTGGCCCGGTAGGTGTCAGATTAGATATACATTACTCCATTATCTCTGTCTACTACTCTGCATGAAGAGGACTGTGGAGATGGGGCTCACGAGGGAGGGAGAATAAATAAAGGATATCTCTTTTTGTTTTTGGAGCAGTGCTTTTACCATTAAGAAAAATCAATAACTGGATTGACTGCATTCAGTAGGGAGTATTATTGTTTCCCATAATGTATCTAATGCATATCATTACCAAAGTAATCACATTATTATCTGCCTCTGCCTTCCTACTTGCTTGGCTAGACATAAACCCAAAACTATTTGTGACGGTGTTTTTTTTCCCTTCTTCTTCAAAATTCCTGCAAATTGTATTTCTTTCCAATTCCTTTATTAGCTGTTTGAACTGCTCAGTACCTCTGAATTCAAATTAAGCGTTTTTGCCCTTCTCCATTTCTGTTTTACTCACATTTATCTAAACCAAAGCTATCATTAGCTTGAAATTTGGCTTTTCTGTTTCATATTCTGTCATAATGCCATCTTATCTTAGATATATTATCACATACGATACCATGTAATAGCAGACAGAGAGAGAGCATGTCCTTCATTCTAGCAGACTTCTGGCAGACTTCAAATTAAGGATCCCACAATGAGGGGCTATGGTTAGCAAAACAATACTGTAATACCCAGAGAATTCAAAGTGAAGGAAACTTCTAGAAATGTCTGATAATGACTGAACAAATAGGAAAAAAACATTAAGGTGGTCACAGGAAATTGTTAATAGGGATTAAAGAAGAGAAGAAAAAAAGTAAGACAGAAATCTTAGAAGTGCAGGAAGCAATTAGAGCTTGCAGAAGGCTTGGTGGTGAAATCAAGCCGGGACCATTTACATTAGGTGAGAAATGAGGATGTGCTCTTGGTACTAATTCAAAGGCTTGGCCCATGATCTCCAGCCAATTGGAAGCCATTTTTGGCACCATATTTATTCCAAAACTCAGGAAGTACAATAATCTTTTATTTCCTGAATTATTTATTAATGGTTGCAAACTAAATCTATGTAGTTAGAAATATGAATATAATATGCTAATAATTCTCTATGGATTATGATACAGGCATGGACATTTTGGTTTGTAAAGGCTGCATTGCTTAACAGAGACCTGAGCCTTAGCAAACAACTCCCCATAGGCTCAACTGGAAATGCTTTTGCAGTCACTATCATTTGCCCATTATATGTTGGGAGAGTCTTAAGCTTGAAAGTTGTCAATAAATTAAGTTCAGAAACGCGTCTTGAACAGGCTCTTAGCCAGACTTGTGGGACCCTTCAGCATACAGATGGGTCTTAAATCGACCTCTAAAAATGTCTTTGTTTTTTCTTTCTGTGACAGGGTAATTGCAAATCTTCCAAAGGCATTGTAGAGTGTACTAATTTCTGACAACACAGGCATCACTAATACAAAGTTGCATGAAACTGATGCATGGTGATCCTGCTGAATTCTCAGCTGATATAAACTATCATGACTTCACTGACTCCCATGAGCACAGGCTAATATACGGCGTCAGATAATCAGAATCAAAACTACTGCAGTAACACCATGGAGCAGTCCTGAGAAGCTCATTAGTGTATACTACAGCACTAGTAGATACAGTGCTACTAGTCTATATAGAGCTGGATTTATTTTACTTATAAAATATCTGAATTTGTTCAGTAAAAGATACACTTGATAATAATTCGTATTCTGTCATAGATGAAGTGTAGAAATATTTTTATGGATAAATTGTAGAAAAAGACTTTCATAAACAATCATGTTTAAAAATAACTGAAAACAAATGAACTCCAAACTGAGAAATGGCAAGAAGGTAGGTTTTAGTAAAGTCATATTTTGTACATAAACATACCAATGTAAAACCCATTTAACTTGACTAGGAAACATGAGGAAGAAGTGTGAAAGATGCTGGTCTATACACAGAGATAAAAAGAGATTAGCGTGCAACTTTAATGTGCTTTGACTCAGATAGGTTTTCCTGTTAATGACCAAACAAATATTCATTGGGTGTCTCTGCAGTCCTGTAGATATCAGAACGTTGTTTTCCTGTTTTGCTTTCTTTGAATTTTTACTACCTCAGAAATTTCATTTCATACTTTTCCTTAGTTGTCAGTAAAACCTTAATCAAGTCTCATTCAAATCACTAAGTTTGTCTGGTTTATATTGGTTTATATGCTATTTCCACACCAAAAGCAACAGTTAGCCAAAACATGTGGAGCAGTGAAACAAATTAGAAATACGATCTGCTGGAAAGTGCATAGGATAGAGCTAGATTCCTGGTTTGGCTGCATTCACCCCGTGAATGTCAACATTGCATTTTTTGTAATGTGACTCAGCTGTATTATGTGAGGACTCTATACATTAAAAGAAGACTAAAATGCTTGAGAGATGCTAAATCTTTAGCTGTGTAATAAACATTTAATATGTGAAAAATTATGGACTGAATTGTGAGTTGAAATTGGAAACCATACCAGCTAACAAAAATCCAGAGATTATGAAATATCTTAAGTATTAGTAAAAGTGGGTATCTTGCTGGAAAAAATTCTGCATCTAGCGTTCATCAGGGACCACTGGTATGGGCTTCATTGGAGTTCATATTTTTGAGTATGCTTTACTTATATATAGATATATATAGGTAAATATTTAAAATGTTTAGCACGGAACCTGTTTAACAGAAAAAAAAACTATTGAGAAGAAATTCAGAGCAAACATAATCAGTACCTTCTGAGCATGACAGAAGAGGAAAAACTTAAGGGTGATTAAAATGTTATATTCCATTAATCACACTGTCCATTAAATAATAACTTATGGTTGTTAGCTTGAAATATTGCTCCATAGAGTGTGCAGAAAACTACTGTATAGATAAAGAAGTACACCTATGATGTCATCATAATAGCTTCTGGATAAAAGCACTTTTTAAACAACTCTACACCACATTCAGTGTCTTACTGAAATGGGTTGTAAGATAAAGCTCTTTCTTTAATCATGGAAATTAAGGTCTGAGACTTTTTTCAATGCCCTTGTGTAGAGGACCGTTACTGAATGTGGCTTGTCTCGACATTGCCATCGCACCGCCACTTCCCAACGTCGGCATCCTGCTCCGGAAAGCACCATCCTTGCAGTCTGCAAACGAACATCGCCATGCACTTGCGCAAGGACCAGAGCGCAAGAAAAGCAGAAGGAGGCTTCCTGAGGAGGCAGCACGTATAGCACGAACTGCACACACACAATTGCGATCTGCGCATGAGCATGAGACCCCCATAAAAAGGGAGCGCGGGCACTCCAGTGAGGGGGCTTTTTCCTTCTTCCTCTCCTCCTTGTGTATCTCCTGGAACCTGCTTTGATGAAGCCTGCGACGCCTGGAACCCATAGACAGAGCTAACAGCTGGACTCAGAGTGGTGGTAGCCAGATTCCTCCCCAACTTGAAACCATTCTCTCTCTCTCTCTCTCTCTCTTTTTCCCCTCTCTTCCCTTTGCTCTTCCCCGCTCTCCCAGTTGTCTCTTCCTTCCTCTCTGTTCATTGAGAATAAAGCTGAAAAGGTTGTGTGACATTTGACTCAATCCAGTGTCTTAATCTCCTTCCTGGGATTGTAACGAAACCTTCCTGAAATTGGATCGGGACACCTTGTCTCCCTCAAAAAGAACAGGAAAAGGATATGGGAAGAAGAATCTGCATATATTTGAATAAAACAGAGTATTGTACAGAAATTAACATTTTTCACTCTAAAACGATGTCACAGCAATATTTCATTCAATTTTAAAACAGAGCTTGGAAGATGTAAGATAAAAAAAGTACTTAAAAAAACACCAATCAATGCCATGTTTCCCTGACAGGTAATTATGTGAAAAGTATATAATTTCAGGTTAAAGTGTGATCAGGGATATTCAGCTGCTGGTATAGAGTCACTGCATCTGCCCTTGCTAGTTTGCTGACAGCACAAATGGAAAGATCTAAAGAAGTCAAACTGCTGATATCTGATATATATACCATTTGAGGGGTTCGGCCTGACCATTTTTGAGTTGGTCCATCTGCAGTGAGAAGAGATGCAGCATTATGTTGGCATTACACTAATTTACATGAGAAATGTAGCTCTTTGTATTTCTCTTACAATTTTAAATCCCTCTAACAGTATTCAAAATTTGTAAAAAGCACTTTGTATGAGTCCGCACATATATATTTATTTACGTATTTATATAATTCACCAGATGAAATAGATTGGAATAGATGAAAACAAACTTACTGTTTCATAGAGTGTATCCTGCTTGTGAGAAAAAGTAAATTAGGATGAAAGGTGCACAGAAGAAAAGGAATGCAAGTTTGACTTAGGAATATTAAAGCAACATAGCTACATGTACATTAACAACAAAAGCTTCTTCTTGTGGTCTTCATTTTTCTTTTTATTTTCATTTTTTTCTTGTACAAGATAGCTTGCATGTGGGCTGCAAAATATATAAAAGAAATAACAAAGATCATGAAAAGGGATAGCCTCCCAGACACACACAGAGAAAGATGATACTACAAAAGTTATAAGACAAACTAAGAATTCTTATTGTAAGTTCTTTCATCTGAAGTGTAGTTCATATAGTGCTGTGCCATGAATACCATTGAAAAAAAATTGGAATACCTTATCTGCAGTATACACAATGTTTAATAGATTTTCTATATTTCTTGAAGAAAACCTCTAGTTGATATCCTGGGGTTTTTTTCATTTGAAGATTGGAAATACTTATGCCAAAACTCATTATGTAATTTTGAGAGTAGAAATTATGTATTTTTTATATATTTTTTTTTTCTCAAGGAATTAATTAACTTGTCACTTATACAAAAAAAAAGAAGTGCAGGGAAGAGGAGTGATGCTGTTAGTTACTCCAGGCACAAGCCCCAATATAGTCAAGACTTAATAAACATCTTAGGCCAATTCTTGTCGTGTAGTACTTCACATTTTAACTCATGATTTTGCAAAATAGTAAATGCTAACTGCTTGGATAATGGTCTAAATTGGATTAAAATAGTTTAGCCAGAAATATTAACATAAAACCTACTTCAGTAACTCAGGACATACAGTCTAAGACATTACAGTTCAGTGTAAGGGATGTTTAGATTAAGGTTTTAGCTAAGGACAGTTAAAATAGTCTTTGCTTTTTCAGAAGTGCATTAGTGACACTTGCATTATGTGTGAGACTAAGGCAGTTGTAGTGGACTGGCACAGCAATCTTTCAAAAGATACACTATTCCCATCTGGTCTGTATGTAGCTATACACATGTGAAAAATATTTCAAATTAGCTTGATTGTAAGAGTAAGGCAGGACACTGACACTGCAGGTGTAATAAGAATGGTTGTGCTAAATCCAATGAGCAGATTACGTCCTCTCATCAGATGATGGCAAATCTCATTCACTTTTAGCTATGACTAGTTTAAGCTAGGTTGAAGATCTGGGTTTTTATTTTGTTGTACAAGAGCAAGAAGCAGAAGTTCACTACAATATGGATGTTTTTTCATCTGTAATCTCATTGAACAAAACATTTTTCACATATGCAGAATTTTTTTGCTTTACACAATCAGCATTGCCCAATCAATTTTACGATTGCAGTCAAGTACATATAGATTATCCTTTCCTTTAGGTGAGTTGATGACTGCACTCATTCTACTGAATAAATACGGTTTATTAGGGACGTCTCTTCAGAATCTTTTAAACCTATTTGCACTCAGTATGATACTGTGACAATATAAATCAGGATGTCTAAACTAGACTGTCCCTGTCAACAGCAGGAATTTCATTGATATTGGTTTATCTAATGTAAACAAATTAAACAAAGACAAAAGAGACAATTTATGGCTGTGTTCACAAAGTAGAGCAGGCATGAATTCAAGTAAGACTTCAGTGCACATCTATGTGCTCGTATTAGATGTTCTTTTTGATTACTTTCTTTATGTTTTGCTATAACTTCAAATGTCTTGCAATTGCTTAAACTTAGGACACAGTAAAAGGCAACCGAAATAATTATTTTTACTTTTCAGCCTGGGTTGTAATAAAATAAAGTAAGAAAGATTTAGGACTATTGATGGAAAAGAATTTTCTTCAGCTCTGAAAGATGGCATATGACTGTGACGTATGCTTCCTCTAAATTCACTTTCTTGTGAACTTGGCCAGAACTCCATTACTCTGTGTGTAAATGACTAGGCACAATTCATAAGTTTGTTCTTCAGTTTCTCTGTGAATAATTGAGAGACAGGCTTAAAAGTAAGTTTAACATTCCGCAAGTAAAGGGGAAAATTGAATTACTTTTCTGTCATTGTGAAGTTAATTGTGACATTATCAAATGCTTTGAAATGCTAAAACGGAAGTTGTTGAGAATAGTGCACACAAACACTTCCACACGTGCACACACACACACACATACACACATGCTAACATGTATAAAACTCTCATTGTGCACAGGACAAATGTTTACAATTGAAAAATATGGAATTACTATAGGACATTGTACATTAACCCAGAGTTTAATTGGATTAAAACACATTTCTTATGGGTTTTGTCTTAAAAACCCTTCAAGACATGTAGAATAAAGAAAAACAGCATGCTTTGTGTTGCATAACAGTTGCAAAGTTCTCTTTGCTACAATGCATTTAATATAACGGATGTTTTCTGCATAGTATATTGTGATAGCACAATGTATTTACAAGAGAGGATGCTCTGTGAATGTGAAATGTAATATTTGATAAGAATTTTAAAAAATGAGTTCAATTTTCCAGTCAAACTCAATCTTTTTGCAATATGGCAAATTTTAAGGCACAAGACACGTTTCTTTAGGTTAGTGTGCTTCCTAGAAGCACCAACTCTTCAATTCTTTTGAATTTTCAGAAAAGGATGTGAAAGTAAAGATAACTACTTTGTTGCCCCAGTTTCCAGATTCTTGAGATTTATAGAGGTATAACATTATGTAGTAGAGGTGAGGTAATCAGTACTTATTTTTTGACATTGTTTCCTAAAAATGTCTAAATTTTGAATGCACGTCCTTCTAGAAATGCCTAATTAGATTCTTCCTTCTCTTCTTACCTGTCTAAGTCCTAACCATAGCTGGGTTTATTTGCTAAAGCTGGAAACTGGGTACTTAGATAGATTAACATCTGATACTTGAAAGTTCTGAATGCCAGTAGCCTGATTTCTAGCCTGAACTGCAGACTAGAAAAGTTTATTGTAGTCATATTAAAAAATACCTGTTGACAAGTTTTTTCACCTTCTAGCATTCTTTCTGTCTCTCATTCTCAAGTCCTTCTGTGCTGGCAAAGAACAAATAATATCTCCTAAACTGTATTTAATTAGTTAATTAGAACTTTGAAAAACTTTAAACTAGATCAAATTAATGTAAGTATTTGGGGGAAACCAAAACACACTCATATAACGCTGTTATATATTTTCTCCTGATTCTATCTAATATATTATGTCTTCTCTCTGACAGAAAACACTTGCCAATTAATTTCCCTAATCCTTGCATTTATTAATTTTCGGACAATGTTGATCTTTCTGTTGCATTCAGTCAGGATTGAATATATAATTTTAGTGAAAGCAAGCCTTACTAAGAATCATTATTCTTGGAAAATGCATGCTATATTATATTTTACAGTTTATTATAAAATAGATGTAACTGAATTTCAATTTACAAAATAAAGGAATAAATTACAGTATATTATGAAATAACTGACATGCAAGTCCAATTGACAAAAATGAAAAAGAAAATTGCAATGGTTTCCTTGAAAATCTTGTCAGCTTTGCATTTTCATTTACTTAGAATTTCAATAATTCATTCCTAAATCTTTGAGTAGATGCTTTAAGTCCCTCTTACCACTATAAACTCAGGTTTCACCTCAGCCAGAATATAAAGGTAAGAATGTTTTTACCCATTTACCAGAATACTGAGTTGACATTGACTAATTACATTTCCTTACTGAATCATTGCTATTCAAACACATTTACAGAAGGGAGATGACTTTTCTGCCCAATCAGAGTTTTAAAAGAAAAATGCAAGAAAACCCTGTCCTAAAATAAAAGGAATATTTAAACCTTTGGCAAGCTTTTTACAGTTAAGACAAGCTGAGGAGACCAGCTCCAGTGCAGGTATATCTGCACTGGGGAAGGGGATCAAGGCAAAAAGAGCCAGCAAGGAGCTCTTTTTTGGGGCTCTCGAAGCCCAGGGAAGTGGCTAGCTCGTGCCGGCACCGGCAACTTGGGGGAGGGCTGCTGACATGGCAGGGGCAGAGCCAGCACCACCCGCGGCGGTTCTAAACATGCTTCCGGAGCATGGTGACCAGTCATCACACACTGAGGAACTCGTTCGGCGCTCAGCGAGCTAAGTTCAACTGGTGGTAACTGGTGCCCCTCCTGGCTTGACAGGCAAAGTCAATTAGTGGTCGTTGCCCTCCCAGAA
>VYXH01012230.1:150521-164371 GCA_013397275.1 Burhinus bistriatus | reverse complement strand
TTCCCAAACAGTAAAAGGGTTTTAAATAGCATTCCATGCTGCAAGCCTAATAAATCAACTCACAGCTTATTTTAGCCTTTTTCTATAGAATGTTGTATTAGAAATCCCAATTAAAACTTTCCCAAAAATTGCTGTATTACCCTCAGCTGCATAACATTGTGACAACTAAATTATATCTTATCCTTGTGACAGTTTACATAAGTAGATTTATTCTTTTTAAGTGAGCAGTTTCCTTTGTAGTGTAATAATGTTTGTGAAGAAGTCGGGCAACAAAGATGAGGTACTGAAAGTAGAGCTCTTTGCCTTCACTGTAATTTATTGGCATTGTCAGGTTACTGATTTTCTTAAAAACTTGTTAGCATTTTCTAATGCTGAGCAACAGAAGGAAAACATGTATTCTTTGCTGGCTTTTTGTGAGCTATTTTCTGCTCCTGGTGTCTCCTACTAAACTTCCACTGAAATTGCCAATTGCTCTGAGCCAACTAGGAGTATAATTTTTCAAACTGTCTTTAGTGTACAAAAGCACAGGTGTTTTAGTGTGCATGTGTTGTCAAGAAAATCATAAGCATTTCTGACAGTCTCCTTTTCTTAATGTGAGAAAACATGTACATATTGTATATAGAGTAATGAGCTACTTTGAAGTTGAATTCCCATTTATACATGTTTACTTCCAGATCTGCTAATCTGCAACAAGATCTTGGCAATGGTCCTGACCTCTCTGTTTCTTTCTTTCTTTGTTTTCTTGACTGCTGAGTGTGATCTCCTGTACAGCAAGTTACAGTCATCACTATTGTATATATGTGTTTGCATGTGTGTGCCTTGATAAATTCTCTTTTTTGGAGTTCTGAATTTTTCATTTCAAGTCCAGCTGGTACAATCGTGAACTCATCTTTCCAGTATACTCCTCTGTGTCAGATTGCCAACTTCCAAAATGTTTGACCAAGTGTTTTGATTAAGTCCCCTGAGGAAAGCTTTCTGTATACTTGTGAAAGGGCATGCTCTGTGTAGGATGACTGTGTACAGTATAAATCTATAAAACGTGGAAGTGTTTATAAATTTATCTGCCAAATATTTATCATCCATGTAACAAATGCAAAGTTATTTAGTGTACATCAGATTTATAAAGGGGCATTTTTTGCTCCACTATATTCAAATAAAGATATGTTCTCCGCAATGAATACATATCAGGTGTGATGACAGCCAGAATATCATTCTTCACTACCCACAAAATACTAAAAAAAGTTGTTTTACCTTAATTAGTTCTCTTACAAAGGCTTTCTATGTATTTCATCTTTAGTGCCTGTAATAGAAGTTGAGCACGTGTTAAAAGGAAATATTGAACAAGTTAATAAAGTTAAACAAATGTAAACGACCGTAAAAAAAAGACAGAGTAAAAGTTGCTGTGGTTGCACGAGAAAAAGTTCTTCAGTTAAGCATTTGGGATTCATATTTTTATGATACATAATTGCACAAAATAGACCTCTGGCCTTTCACTACATAACTGCACTGCAGGGGTAAGTTATCCCCTAAAGGGTCTAATCTAACTCTGTGAAAAGTATGCTGCTGCAAGGTATGGTGATCTATGCATCCAAAAGACCAATTGGAATTTATACATTAAACTATGGTACCGTAAGAACTCGGTATTCACCAAAAAACCCAACAACCAAACCCAAAAAGCCAAAGCAGCACTGCAACAACATTAGTTCTTCATTGCGTTTGTGCACTAAAGGCCTCCAAAAAGCTTCAACAGATCAAATGTAGTAGATTTAAAGTAACAAAAATCTACTGAGTTATTAATATTCTGCCATCTCCATGGCTGGATCAGAAATACATTTCCAAATATAGGTTATTCCAAACAGGTGATGGACTAAACAAAACACATGAGCCTCTTCAGTTGTGTCACCTATAGGGAAAAGTTAAGCTACACATGAATTGAAACGTTTCACAGCTCATGCAAGAGCTCTGTCTGAAAAACCCAACAACCCAGGACATGTATAATTTTGTGACTGCATGTTGACAACCAGAGTTTTTTGTTATACAGTACAGAAAAAAAATTTCTCTGTTTATTAAGTACAACCAACAGAAGTATCAATCCATATTTTAGGTCTCCTTATGTATACACCCTCATGTACCTGACTTTGAAGGGGATTGGTGGTATAACTACACTGCTCTCATCCTCTAGTGGAGATGAAGTTTTTATGCTTGTGTCTTCTAGTCCCATTCTGGGAAGAAATCAACCTCTTTCATGCAGAAGATAAGATAACAATCCAAAAGGGAGTGTGGGAGAAGATTTGCACATATTCTTCACAGTCACCTTCCAGAAACTTCACCTCATCTCTAGAAAACCTTCAGTAGCAGGGAATCTTGTGTTGGAGCACATCATCCTGCAAAAAGGATACTTTGGCTTGTAGAACTGCATTTCACCAAAGAATTTTGCAAGCATACGTGTATATACTCCTGGCTGACACAGTTATGCTAGCAAAAAGGTGATGCTTAATTCAGAGCAGTGCCTCTGTGTGTGTATATGTGTGTCTCTATATACTGTGTGAGACAAGGGTTTGCAGATGCAAATGTTAAGACGGGGAGATATTTTGTGGTATCCAGCACTATGCATACCTGAGACCAAGTGTTAAAACAGATCATGTGCATTCTCCATATGCTTTACTTTCCACTAGTATGCCAACTAGTCTATGATTATTATTTAATCCATTGCAATGTTAAAGTTACGCATGTGATACATTAGGCTGATGTGAGATCAGTATTTAACCTGAATGGCTCTCCATCTTGTTTAGTCATCTCTGGAAGTTTTTTACAGTGTTTTACATTGTCACCAGAGAAAAGAAACATTGGCTTAAAGTTCCTCATAGACTTTCCTAAAAATATTAAACTGAACTGAATATCATACCATTCTATATGTGGTCTGGTGGCACCATATGGAAACTTTCACAGTATAGAGGTGAATCCACTCCTTCTGCAGAAAGCATACAGATGCATTTCACATCATGTTACTTCTGGCTCTCAGGGTGGACCTAACTGGTCCGCTTAGGACTGCAGTAATGATTTTGTATTACTATAGCAAACTAAAGTTGTATGTGCAAAATAGCTTGAGAAGACACCAAAAGCCACATTATGGAGAGACTTCCTGGGAAAGGAAGATAGATCTTGAAGTAAGGGCCTGACCACATCACTTGCTGAATCATGCAAACACAAAGGTCTGTCAGCTGTGATCTGTGCACCACTATTGACTGCACTAGGATACACTGGCATCTTCAAAGTGCTGTATGACTTCTGCTTAGAAAGCCAAATGCTGTCCCTATGTTTAGGTGTAAAGGCAGATGCTGCAGCTACTACCATCAGTGGTAATGCCTGCACAAACTACTTTCAGAAATGCCTACACTAGTCAATCCAGGCAATGCTTCCAGCTTTGAAAATTAGAAGACAAAACAGTGTCAGCCTTATCAATCCTTGAGTAACTTCTGTTCTCCTCCAGAAAAGCCAGACTGTAGCACTTCTAACCACAGAATGGGATACTGTCAAAGTATTCCTCAAACACACTGTCCAATGCTGAAAAAAAAATAGGTACTTCAGAATTGTTAGCTACAAGAATGAAGTGTGAAATGCCTGCTGTAACCACTTAAAATGTTGGTTGGATATCCAGATATTTGGCTGAATTTTGATCAGATACAGCCTAGGCTACAGATTTAGTCTCAACTCTCCCCCAGGCAAATGTCACTTTAATTAAAAAAGTTTCATGAAAATGCACGGAGTTGGATTATTGCAGAGCAACGGTGGTTTCGGTTTTGTCAGTGACTACAACAGCTCTGAATTGTGCACTTTACAATAGGTTATATCATAACATATTTAATCGTGTTGTGTGCACATACAGACTGCAAATCACTTAAACCCCAGAATCTCAGGCAGTTCCTGACTTTGAGTAAAAACATCCTCTGCTTTGCAGTCCAACTGGACTTTACAGAGACTAGAAATGAAAAATTAGATAAAACTAAGAGTAATTCACCTTCTCCAGCATCTTGGAAGTGAAGTCATTAGTGGACTCTTATATTTGCTACATCCTTTAGCTTTGAGCAGCTGTACTTGCACACACTCCCTCAAGGACTCCCTTGCAAACCCCAGATCTTGCCTACAAAGAGCATTGCAGCCTGGGTGGTAGAGCTAGACTATCTGAAAGGCAATCCTCCCGGTATGTAGGATTACACAGCAGTTAGGATCTTCTCTCCAAGATTTATTTCCCATCCAGCAGGTCTGTGCCCTTGGTGAACAGCTGTCTATGAATATGTTCCACCCTCGCTCCCATTCTGCTCATGAGGAGTTACAGAAGTGATGGTTTTATTACTGCCCTGTAAAATCATATGGAAAATAAGCTCAAGCTCCTTGAGAACAATTATTCAGCTACCCAGCTCTCAGTATGCAGGAGGAGTTTGACTTTGTTCTTTCAGTTTTTAGCTAAAATCATAGCTTTTAAAATTTGAATAAAATGGTGAATCTGTTCAGAAAAAAATAGGTCACTAGCTATTAGTAAAAATGTTGGAGTAAGACCCAGGAATGGTGAGAGATTGTTATACCCTTGAGTTACAGCTATACCAGTATTACACTGCTAGCGCGAACACTAACTGGTCTTTGGTAGGGCTATCATACTGTCTTTTGTGAGCTAAATTACATATAAAATACAGAATAGTAGAAGACCAGAATTTGTGGGCATACAGAGCTCAATTTCCAGGGAACAAGTCTGGACTTTGACTGGTAAAAGCATATCAGGACTATTAACAGATCATAAACCAAAAGAAAAAAAGCTGGATAAGAGCACTCGTCTGTTTAAGAAGTCATCTGTAATTAAATATGCTACTTTGCAGTGTTATTATTACATGAATGTTGAAATCAAGGAAAAAATACCTGTTCACTCTGACACAGGACCCTCCCTATGTTGAAACATTAATGCTAGCTATGTCGAGGAGTATATTCCACTGCCAGGTTATAGGAAATAAACAGGTCCGCATTGAAACAGTGCAAGTACCAATCTGACCTACAGGTGGAGTAGGAAAAATTGCTAATGGAAAGGATCAGGAAAGACCTTATTAATATAAAGCTCATATTGAGTTTCAGCCATTATTGCCCAGCAGCAGGCTGAGAGCCTTCATTTGTGGGTAAACCCACTACCCGGGTACCACACACCTCATGAGATGGGTGAGCAGTGTCCTGAGCTGGGGACCGGCTCACCTCTGCCACATGTTTTGGTAGGACAAGGTGGTTTTGGGCCACCCACAAGCCGTGCTGTCATAACCCAATGAACCAGCATC
Source organism: Burhinus bistriatus (assembly GCA_013397275.1). Classification (NCBI taxonomy): domain Eukaryota; kingdom Metazoa; phylum Chordata; class Aves; order Charadriiformes; family Burhinidae; genus Burhinus; species Burhinus bistriatus. Next base: position 159,056 of record VYXH01012230.1, on the reverse strand, counting down.
AGGATCCCAGCACTCCCCAACCTACGCAGGCTTCTAGTTCACTTTCACATGGAATTTCACATACTGATTTTAATGCTACAGCCGCAAATGATTTACGATCTGGTTATCTGAGGAATACCCTTTTTTCCTTAGAAATAAAACAAAGTAGCTTCCAGAAGGATAATTCAAATTGAAGCCATTTTAATTTAAACAAGAGGAGGCCGCTGACACTCTGTTCCCTTTGAAGGATCCTGGATGCTGGAATTACCCCTCCTTACCAGGCCTCCCAGGGCCTGAAAGCCTGAATTTGTCAGTCTTTTAGACATGTTCTTCATTTTTTTACAGTAATGTGAATAATGAGGAGCTTTTCAAAAGGCTGGAGCCATGCCAGAGGAAAAGTGGTGGAAATAAGAAGACCAGAATGAGTCTAGTGAAAATCCATGGGAATTCAGTCTGTGTTTTATCTGTGGGGCAACCGTTGGCAGGCAAGAAATAATTGTAGGATTGCCTTAGCTGTCACTCGGTATGCTGTAAATGTAAAGCTCCTAGCGCTCTGCCTCAAGAGTAATAAATAAATAATACATTAATGAGTGAATAATGCATAGACTTTTAGCGGAGCGGAAACACTGCTAAGCACATGCAGTCACAAGGAAGCATGCAGATAGATGTTGTATTATAAAACTAAAAAAAAAACCCTCCCCAAAACACCCCAAAATCCCTCCAAGAAAGAAACACTGCAACAAGCAGACCACTTATAGCTTGTGGATAACATGTGAGGAAATGATAAAGATTTTAGTTTTGTTACATCCAACCCCATAAAGAATGTTTTTTTGCTGAATCTGTGAGCTGCATCCAAGCACAGATGTTCCCTGCTTGCAAACAGTTCTGAATTCATTTTTATGGTCGTTCATTATGTCTAGACAAGGAGGGTCACTTCACTCCGAAGTACTCTGTCAAATTAATAAATATTTATTCCAACAGACAAATGGAAAAAGCCCTTTTCTGGCAGAGTTCTTACAAAAAAGATTTCCACCTCTGTCTTGCTAAACTCTCGCCACTTTTGCAGGAACCAGGGCATTTGTCCAATCTTTTTGAACAAATACTTCTTTTTTTTTTTAAACTTGTTCAAGCAGAGAAACTGGTTTCTTAGGTACCTTGGCAGGCAGGATTTAACCAAATCTTGCCAGGGTGGGAAAAGCAGAGGGACCTCTCACCTGATAGGAAGGGACTTATAGAAACGCTCCTTAGAAATGCACCTTAGGTGAGATTAGGATGCATAACATGAAGCAATTAGAGGTAGATGCAGCAGGGTATGGTATAACCTGGTATTCCTACCACACCACTGCTTCTCACTTTCAGCACAGGACACATCACTCCTCCCTCTTTTATATTTAAGCAGTCTTTGGGAACTGAGCTGGCTTCTGAAAAAAAATCGCAGCTTTTGGGCAGGGAAGAGGAACATGAAGTCAGATCAGTCTCATGACTGAGATAATGGTGTGACTCTATAGATAGCCCCACAAGCACAACCGCTTTTCCTTCAAAACACAAGATCTGCAAAGGCTCTTTTCCTCAGAAAAAGTTAAGTGCAGGTGCTTAAGCACCTTCTTACTTTGGTAGCTGTGGCTTTAAGGCAAACAACATGAGATTTGCAAGCGGTAGAAGGATGACAGATTTCTGACACTGAAGTAATTTATCTAATCCTGCTTTTTTTCAGGTGTCAGTGCTATACAAAAATACTCTTTGTGCACCTTTTAATACACGTCTTCTGACTTCTTTCTCTAAAAGCCTGGCTCAAAGTTGCCCACTTTTGTTTTCCCTCCATCCCATGAACTACTTCTTTTGCTTTTAAAAACCGGGTTTTCAGTTTCAAGATAAATAATAACAGAATTATTTTTTATTTAGATTGATGCCCAACAGAATGCATTTAGGCGTATATTGAATTACTTGGCTCACCCTAGCAGCCATTATAAAATCTGAGGAACATGTTCCACTAGACATTGAGTTTTGGTATTCAGTGTTGCCTCCGACTGTACACCAGAACAGTTCAGAAGTTAAAATCTCTTCCTTAATGGGAAGGAACACTTGCCACTGAGAAAGAAAAACACTTCAGCACTTCCATTCTGGGTGTCCATTTTACTCGCCCATTCAGTTTGCCATGGTATTTTGAATTTGTGAAATCTCACATTTCTTTAGGATGCTTTGACTGACATAGCTCCAGTCTAGCTTGAACTTAATACACTTTTTTAGTTAGGGTTTCTGCTGTGACCATAGGCCCTCATTCATTGGAAGGGAAGAGCTGAGTGGGGAATCGGGAAGGGGAATACTGGGTTGCACCATCGCCTCTCCTGTCTGTGACCACAAGGAGAAAGCAGGGGCAAGTGATGTCCCTCGCTTGTTTTTCCCAAGCAGGGGAGTTACAGCCCACTGAAGCTAGCTGTGTTTTTTCAGGGATCCCTGTGGGCAATTACGTGATGACATATTTGTTTACTTACCTCACGACAATAAATAATGCATAACACAAATACTGTGCTGAGAGGGAGACTGTAACCCAGCCCAGTTCCCAGTGCTGATCCTTGCAGCTGATCCCCTTCCCCACAGAGGCGGCTGCTTGCAAGACCCACAGCAGACTGTAGAGGCAGCCGCACTGGGGGAGGCACTTTCCGATTTTGTGTTTCCTAAGGTTGCTTTGAGAACCTCTTGACCTTTGGGCTGGATTCATAGGCATAGCAGTCATGACCTTTTCACTACAATTTGTGCAAAATTATTAATCTGGGTTCACCTGGCATTCCCACTGAAATCCTCATCATCATAAGGGGTGACCAGCTCTGCCAACATGGCCCCAAAGAGTCACAGTCCCTTTGGCCACCTCTGATGTCCAGCAGGGCTGAGGAGGCCCTCCCACCGTGCTGAGGCACCCAGGGCCCATCCCACCAGTCAGGGAAAAATCTGCTGGCTGCACAGGGAGGGTAAAGGATGGCTGGATGTTTTTGATCACAACACACTGTTATTGGGTCTGCATGAGTGCCAGTATGGCAAGTCCAGCTTGAGCTTGTCAGCCTTTAATTAGCTGTGTGAAGGAAACAATCGAAAAGGTCCCTGCAGTAACTGGGAGCCTGCCTGGAGCTAATCTTCTTCCATATTGTGCTGCACAGACTCAGGCTGACCCACCCAAGGAGCAATTCCCTGCTCCCGCTTACCGGCTCAATCTCTCCAGCCCAGGCATTCTCTCCTGTGAAAATGAAAAGGATATGGCCTTTCTTTGCAATACCTAATAGAACAAAAAACACCCTCTTTCAAATTAGCAAGTGTAGTTTTCCTTTCTGTAGGACAAACGCAGCCAGCCAAGGCATACAATTTACCAATAAAATAAAGATATTGTCACAGAAAAAGTGACAGTAAAGCTGCTGTTTCCAACAAAAAGCCTAGTGTCTCTAATTACCTGCATGTACTTGCGTCACTGCTACATAAGCCACCCAAGAATTTCAAATATCAATATCCTTCGCCATATAAAATCCCTTTGTACACAACAGGACTGTCAGGAAACATGAAGTAGCAGAGGTCTCTGCGGTATTTTTGATCCAAGTACAGGCAATGAGATGTAGGAAGGGTACATTTCCATCCCTCCCTCCTCTCAGTTTTCTGCCAGCTTGCTTCCCTGTTATATCTGGAATAGTCTGTAGCTGCCTCTGAAAATACAGTCAGTGTATTTAAATACAGCCCATTCACCCCAAACTTGCTCCTACATTCACTCCCTATGGTGACACGTTGCTTTGCTCACAGGCAGGTGTGAAGGCTGGAGCTGGACTGTTAGCAAGAATGCAGTGGGAAACACAATATACACAGCACGATGTCCTTGATAACGCGGTGAGGACATTGATCTTAAGCTCCATTAAAGGACCCAGAGTGCGAACAGGAAATGTTCACATTCAAACATTTACTCTAGATAACTGACTACACTGATTCTTAAGCGCATGCTTCTTGGTAACTACAAAAATGGGGCACTTGAGTACTTAAAAGAGAATATGGTCCATAGCCTTCAGTCTGGTGTAGGCTGACTAAAAGTCTGTGGTTCATTTTACATCATTTACTGCAATTCAGGGTCCTGTAAGATGGTGGAAGAATGCACAGTGTGCTGCCTTTCTTGCAGAAAATCTTTCCAGCCAGCCGAGCAGGCACTGGACGCAGCTGCAGTGGTGCTTTGGAAGGGGAAGAAGGAGGAAGGAGAGGAGGGAGGTGCAGAGGGGCTGCCGCCTGATGTGCAGCACCCAGCAGCTTGCAGGGGCAGGCTGCCACCCCCCTGCCTGGCTCCTGCCAGAGGTGTCTAAATCTTCATGCCACGAGCAGCTGATGGAGCTTGCCTTTCAAGTTGGAAAACCAGGGATTAATAAATCTAATGCAAAAGATTGTGAGCAGACTTGCGTGGCTGCTGCTTGTTATGCCAATATTCTTTTACCTGTCTCATCTCCCACTGAGAGCATTTGGTTCCCATTGTGCCTGTTATTCTGCGAGCATTACAGAAGTTACTGCTGCCAAAAAACCACTCTCACTTCTCCCTGCCCTGGCCTTTCCTCTCAGACTGCCCCCTGCTCTGTGTTGGCACTCGCATTCGAGAGGCAGCTGAGTGAAAATGATGGAGGAACTGCTGGCCTAAGAAGTAACCCTACCAAAAGAAAAAAGTTAGTTTTTCATCTGGATCACTTTTAGCTGAGTCCCCATGCAGTGACAAAAATGCTGGCAGCAGTTTAGCGCAAGGGGAGCCATGGGGCAGAGAGGGGAGAGGACATGTTGCAGGTACAGAGGCTGAGAGAGAAGGAGGAACATTTTCTCAGCAGCAGTGTCAATGTACATGCACCTAATGCCACAGCTGCACACACCCTCATCTTTCCAACCACAGCGAGAGATGGAGCAAGAAAACACACAGCAACTAGCAGCATCTTGCACACACCCTGTGGGGCTTTGCCGGATGACTCCTCCAGGAGAGAGACCCCCCTGCCACTGTGTCACACCATGTCTACACGCCTTGCAGACCAGGTTGAGAGGTTTCCAAGACAGAAGTCTTGTCATTTAAAACATCGTGCAACTCTGTCAAAAATAAGCTTTTCAGGGGGACATGGCCACTTGATTTTAGTCAGAAAAAATATTTTCAAGAAAACTTTGAAGTGTCTCATTTTGACTAAAGAATAAAAGAAATGGAGGGAGAAAGTTTTCTTCAACATTTTCTTGACTTAGGCTAAGTATGACAGTATAAAAGGCAGTAAAAACAGTCAGTTAAAGCAAATGTAATGTTTTCGATCAACTTAAACGCACTTCAAACTGTGGAAGCCAATTTCTTCATTTCCATGTTGGGTTTGGTCACCCAGTTTCTTTCTTTTATAAGAGCAGAAGCAAGTAAATGGGTGATTGTTTAGAATTCAAGAAAACATTCAGAAAGCTAAGTGCATACTGTGGCTCTACCAGTGCCTGCATCACACATCTTTACAGTAAGTCATCGTCCCTGGGCTCTAGGCATAGAGGAAAAGGGAACAGAGAAAAGCAAAATGACTTCAAGAAAATTAACAGTGTTTCCTGTTGGGTATCATTTTTCTCCTGTACTCTTTCAGTCCTTTCCTCCGGAATAATCCATGTTTTAATTACTATCAGCATGTTTTCAACCAGGGAGCCATACCCAGCACAGCCAGAGACAGGGAATGAGCAAAACGAAGGCCTTGCAAACAACCTACAGACACCCTCAAACCAGTGGAAAACCACAGAGGAGACTGTATAGATCCAGCATTGTTTTGTTTTGAAACAGAAACGACTGAAATCTTGCAGACAATCTGCAAACACCCATTGAGACTCAGCTGGCACCTGGCTATGCATTAAACCACAAGCATGCTCAGGTGTGTCATGTCTCACAGGCTCTGAGAGGCAGGTTGTGGCTGTGCACAGTCACTGTTTCACTCTCCATCTTCCAGCAAACTTCATGTCAGGGGCTTAGAGACTGCCAGGAAGATACGGTGCTCTCCTATAATAGAGTTCCATTTGAGAGACCTCTGCCCATTCCCATCTCCAGGTGCATTTCAGATGTCACCTGGGAGCCTGTGGCCACAAAACATGAACCTTTGATCCATGGATTTGTTGCTCTGCTGCCCAAAATCAAGCCCTCTCTGAGGATAACAGTAACACGCTGCAGGGAAATCACAAATTCAGACACATGCCCTACACCCTCACAAAACCCTTCAGAAAGAGGCACCAACATAGGACAGGCCTGCGTGGGCACACCTCACTCCAAAGATGCCCTGCAGATTGCAGCAGTGGCTTCCTGGCTCGCCAAAAACACTGCTTATGGAGTGGGAGAGTTTTTCAAAAGAGCAAAATTGCAGGTGGGACTCCTGGGCTTGGTTTTTCACTCCTCTTTACAGCCTTGCACTGCCAAAATGCCAGAGGGGAAGCACTTTGGCCTTTCCTATTGTGGGGGTCGGGGTCTTTTTGTTGCCTTTTNTTTCTTCCTCTCTCTTTTTTCTTTTTTTTTAAATTTCTTTAATTTTGTTCCCCTCTCTTGCCGGTTTTCTCGGTTTAATATCAAAACAGGGACTTGAGGGAAAACTAAACCCGCCCAGCAGACTCTGTTGCAGCGTTCCGGCTTGTTTCAGGTTTGCTTGCAGCGAGCTCCGGCTGGGATTTGAACAGGTTTTCATGTGGCTGGGTTTTGTTCTGAAACTTTCTGAATGGATTGTAGCTGTATTTCCGCATTGCAACTTGGGAGTTTTAGGTTGGAGTTAGAGCTTTGGGTTTTAACTTTATAACTTGATGTTACAGGAATTGCTTTGAGTTGTAACTTTATAACTTGAGATTGTGACTATAACTTTGGGCTGCAACTTTGTAACCTTTGGATTATCGCTTCAGAATTTCGGATTATAAAATTAAAACTTTGCTTTTTCATTTTATAACTTTGGCTTAGAACTTTGTAGCTTTAAATAATAACTGGGGTGAGGCGAGACGCAGTGCAGGTACCAGGTGCCTCTCTTCAGAGGAGGTGCATTTGCTTCCCAGACCTGTATTTAAGAAAAGCCCTGAAGTACTTTCCCTCCTCCTACTGCAGGACTCTCTCAGCATTACTGTGCCGTGCTGGGACCCTGCACTGGGCTCTGCTTTCTCTCGATTCTGTGGGCAGAGCAGGGCAAGCCCTTGGCTTTGCTAGACCTATAAGTAATGCTTCTGATATTTCAGACATTGTAAAATGTGAACATGTAAATTATGCGCAAAGCTTACAACAACCCTAGCATCCTGTGGTGCGATGAGCAGCTTCCCAGGTCTTAGCATGGCAGCTTTGTTTAAAACCAGATCTGAAACCTCATTTTTGAAAGAAGCACGAAAACCCTTGACAATATTAGGGGTCACCTTGCTTCTACCCAGGGTGGACTGAAAAGTTGGTGCTTGGCAGCAAGATCTTCAGCCTGAAGGATGGTGTGCCCTCCTGAAGACTTTCCTCTATTGATGCCTGCCAGTTGCAACACTCTATGGACCTTGCCTGTAGGTTTCATTTTTCATTTGCACTACCTAGTAGGTGGATGAGAGACGTTTGAAGGTGTGTTCACAGTTGTCAGTACTGATAACATTTTTCGGTTACTAGAGATGTAGGCTGGGTGCCCATGCTAGTGAGTTAGCAAAGGTAAATATTTTGCTTGTGAAGCCAATCTCCCGCTCACCTCGGCTTGCTGTGCCGTTGCCTGTGTGGTAGGGCAGTGTCTGGGTAGCGTGCTGGATGGTGCTTCAGCCCAAGGTTGATACTGTCCACTTGCCTGACATGAAACTCCTCAAATCTGTGTGGTGTGCCTGTCAGGCCCCCCAGCAGCAGGGGTTTTCCTGTGCAGATCTGGTCTCGCTGGTATCAGAACATACGAGTCTTGAAATGTGGCACTCCCTAGTCTGCCATAAAGTCCAATATGACCAAAGATGGGGCTTTGACTTTAAGCAAAGGGCTGGTACTTTGTGCCTTACTTCCTGCCTGAGGATGCACTGAGGATGATTTATCTTACTGCCAGAGAGGTTCAGAATATTTTAAGAATCTCAGACCTTATTTACTGTGGGGAAAGGATGACCACATTAAGGATGATGAATACAGTTTTGAAGATATGGTCTGTCCTTTCAGTATTTTTGCTTTGCTATGGTAGTTCAGAGCTTTTTGCTGTGGTGACCAGGGAGAAGTTGGTGTTTTGAGTTGTAGCCACTCTCCTGGTGTTTTGTCTCCTGTCCCAGGGACAGGAGTGAATGAGAGCATCCTTCTTGGCTTTTCTGACACCACTTCCCCTCTTGCCAATACTACCTGCTTACTCAGGCTCCAGTGGTTATTCTGTCCTTCCCTGAGTGAGAGGTTGTGGCTGCTGTACCACACTGCAGCCTCTTTTTTTTTTTAGAACGGATTCTTTTGCTGCAGGCACCTTGAGATAACATCCCATTCAAGGGACTGGACAAAGTCTCCTCAAGTGTGCCAGGCTGATGCCTATATTTTGGGGGAGAAAAAAAAAAAAAAACCCCAAAAAAAAACAAAAAAAAACCAAAAAAAAAAAAACCAAA
>VYXH01012230.1:99232-131722 GCA_013397275.1 Burhinus bistriatus | reverse complement strand
TTTTTTTTTTTTTACTGAGGATGAATCTTGATGTTCTCAGCTAACCAGCTCGTGGGCTGCCACAGAAAGTGGCTGGCCCAGCCCTGCATTTCCGTCCCCTCCCTTGTGCCTGCACCAGCGTGCACGCAGGTGCAGAGCAGCTCAGATCAGGGACCTGATCTTCCTAGAAGCAGGTTTCTTCGTAGCTCTCCCCCTTTGGTGAGGGCTGCTCCTTGTTCTGATTCACTGACACAGCCACAGGATTGCTGGCTCTGGCATGAGAGGTGATGGGACTACACAGCTGAGANCTGCTAGCACAAATAGGGTGTCATTTTGGTAACTGGTTTATGCTGAAAGCTGTTTCCAAAAGCCTCACATGCTGTGATTGAAACTCAGCCAAAAGTCAGCACTACTGTATGGGCCTTCAGATTCATTGCTGGAAACATTTGGAAGAATTGTAGATTTGCTCACAGAGGCCCTCTGTACGCTACGAAGAGCAGGATACAAGTCATGGGGTAGTAGTTTTTAATAATCAAGGTCACTTGCAGCTGGAGATGTGCACAGAGTCATCCTTAACAGGCTGGGAGAGTGCTTTTATGGGAGGTGATGTGGTTGCAGCAGTAAGTAGGGTGTGAATACCACAGCTTGTTCATTTGATTACAGCCCTCATCAGCCTCATCAGTGGGAGGCAGTTCAGTCTGTTGCAGTCTCACAGGTTGCTGAAGCTGCTGCTGGTTCCCAAGTTGCCCTTGAGATATGTTTGCAGTGCTCTGCCATCTTCTTCTCTACTGCTGAGGTTCTGCTTAGCATAGGGCTGCTCCATCCACTGCGAGCTCTAAGCTTCCATGTGGGAGTCCTCAAACTCCTATGAGGATATGTAAGCTGAAAATCTGCTGAGTCCCAGACTGAACCCCATGTGTTGGAGTGCTCCATCCTGCCCCTAAACCAGGTGATGGAGAAAAAACAATACATGCTTGGTTTTGAACAAATGAAACTTGAGGAATTCACCATACTGACAACAGCGTCTTCTTGGTGATCTAAGTATTTGTGCACCATGCTGTCAAAGGTCTCTTTTGAGGAGGAGGGATGACTATTTTAATTTCTCTTCTGCAGTGATTTGCCTAGGTTCTCGGTAAAATTGCTCTAAGAATCACCCCTGACTCATGTGTAACTTGATATGGGTTTCTGTTTGCAGCTATTGTGGATGATGAAAGGCTTTCAGCAGAGGAAATGGATGAGAGGAGGCATCAGAACATTGCTTATGAGTATCTGTGCCACTTAGAAGAAGCAAAAAGGTAAGTAAATGAAAGCAGACTTATGTCTGGCCTTCAAATACGGAAGTTCAGGCCTGTTGCATTCTTGAGCATTGTAACTTCTAATTCAACTTCATGAATTACTTAGAGTAGTTTAACATTGGAATGTTATAGCATGTGGTATGAGAAACTGATGTCCAATATGAAAAGCTTAATTCAAAGAAGGGTATAGAGATAATCGAGACAATCTCCTCAGAGTTGCTGTGATGACCATCTTCAGTGAAAGCAGGGGCTGAGTACTAAAACCTAAGGCTGTGGGTTTGTAAGAAGCTGAGTCAAGGCCTGTGTAACTAACCGGGGAAAATCTTTTGTTCCTGGATGTGTGGTCATGCTCCCTCCCTAGTGCTAGTGCTTGTGGAGTGACTCAGATTGCTAAGATGGCAGAAAATCATCTGGGCTCTTACTGGGTTAATGATCCATATCATCTCAGTGTTTCAATGGTAAGTGCAGGCAGGACAATGAGATAACCTGGACTCTGCTCTTTCTTTAGTTCCCTTAACCCATCGGTCAGGAGCACTCATCTCTTGAAGTGACAGCCTGTGACAAAGCACTAATCTGGAAACGCACAGGGATTTTATCACCTTTATGCAAATGTACTATGCTATGTACCCTTCATTCTCAAAACAAACATTCAACAGTATTTTCATAATTACTGAGCAAGGAAACAAGGTGCAATATCCTTGTGCTTTTGGAGTAGCTTGAAGTGCTGTTATTGTTGTACATAAAAGCATATTTTACATTCAGTCTGGTCAGAATTTTTCAAAGATGCCTGTTGTACTCAGCTTATTGCCATGGGCATCACTGGTAAGAGTCTTGCTTCTGCTCTGTGTTTGTTGATGATGGTGTTTTTAGCCTTAAACTTTAGTTGGATGACTTTCCTAGGAATTTCTGCAGAGAAAAAGGCAACTGTGATTAGAAGTGCAAGCTGGGAAATCTCAGTATGATGACAAACCATAAGATCTTTAGAATGGAGCAACCAAGTGTACTTCAGTCAGGAATCAGCTGTAAAACAGTGCCCTGGGCTTTGTTTCTGCACCATTCTCCTTGCCATCGCTGTGTGACACTGACAGTTACCTACTTAGCAGTCATGGGGCAGCTAGCTGCCAATGATCTTGTCCTAGGGGTACTGTTATAAAAAATCAGCCATTCTTACTTCCTATTCACTGTGCTGTCCCATTTGCTGTAGCAAGTATTGCCTCCTTTGCTCTTTCTTACTCTTTCCACTGTAGAGTTATTTCCTCATTCACACATTTAAGATGGCAAGTGTCTTACTGCTGCCAGAGAGGGCTGTCCCACTCCGCACACTCCTGTTGCCTCCATTGTGCAGTTGCAAGAGATTGCCCTTGGTCAGCTGAGTCAGCTGGCTATGCTGGCAGGAAATTTGTAGCTCTTTTGCTGAGTTAGTTTTCTAGTCGTTTAGTGAGCTGACTAGTCTGATCAAGGGGTCAGAGGAGAATCAGTGCTGGCAAGAGGAAGGGGATGGGGTGCAGCCACACGTTTGAGAGGGGAGGGAGCAAGTCTTCACCTCTCTTGCTGTGTGGTTAGTTCAGCTCCACCATCTCAGGAAACCTCACTGAGTCAGGCTTTGATTTTACTCAAGGTTCCTCCTTGGTTTGCAACTCGCCTACCTGCTGGCTTCTGGAAAGACAGTAATAAGAGTTAGTCTCCAAATCCATCTTTTTTTTCTTCTGTTACTATTATTACTAATCTATCTTCCCGGCTTTTCACCCTCCCTCCTTCCCAGGACTACTTGTCACTTTGAAATCAAGTCCTCTAGTTCATTTGAAGCATCTCCCTTAATATTTTACAAGGAAATGTGAAGTTATTTTTACAATTAATGATTTAAATTAGCATCTGCTATGAATAACCCCCTCTTCCTTGTATCTATTTTCATACGGGTTCATGCCAACACCAGTTTTCTAGAAGAAACATTCCTTTAGCTCTGCTAGCAGGTGATGGGACTTTGCAGCTAGAACAGTCACTCTGAGGACTGCTAGGTACCTGGAAGCATTTCTGGATCTCAATTTGGAGAATTGAAATTTACTGGTAATGTTCATGGCTGATGCCTGCTACTGCATGTGGTGGAGATGAGTGCTGCGGTGCAAGGACCCCTGTGCTTCCCCCGTTAAGGGGTTGATTTGCCATGGGTGGAGAAGATCTGGCAGCCTGATGCTGCTGAATGTCCTCCTCCTGTGCCTCAGTGCACTGGCCCCAGTGCTCGTTAAGGTAGGAGAGGGTCATGATTCTGGGGATGCTCCCAGGTGGACAGAGCTGCTGTGGGGGGAAAAGAGAGGGTGAGGGAAACTTCTCCCTTCACTGCAAACTGCTGGGATAATTCAGTTGCATAATGAGACTTTGCCCCGAGACAGACTGTGAAAACAACCCAGCAACAAACACATACGAAAAAAATTGCCGAAACAAGCAGAAATGCCTGTGTCTCATAGTTGTGTAGCCCCTAGCCCCGCCTCCTCAGAAGGTGAGAAATGCTGTTGGGGGGGCTTTGCCAGCAGCAGGGACAGGCTGGGGTGGCAAAGGTGCATGTCTGTGTTCTCCCCAGCCCAGGTCTTGTGAAAGAGCAGCAAGAGAACATACTGTATGCCTTCTCACTGCATAGTTATCGCTCTCTCTCTGTACTTGATTAGGGGTGAAACCTATCAGCATGCGGTCTCTGTTCTGTACTTATATGGTTATAGCATTTTCTTTGTCAGAACAGAGCCTGAACAAAACTGGGGACTCTGGAAAGCAAGATAGCAACCTCAGAGAGGGCAACAGGGTCGTAATTCAAGCTGCAGCAAAACGAGACCAGCGCAAGCTTGGGAGGCTTGGGTGTAGGGCACAGTCTACCTTGGCAGCACACGGTGGGTCCTGCCCTTCAGCCGTGCTGGGGGTGCAGTTTTGCAGGAGGCACCAGCAGGTGGATCAGCTTTTGCTGCTGTTGACTGGAGAGGTCCCAGCTGGGTGCTCATCCTGGCTCCCCAGCACTGGAGCAGCCACTGTGGGACACACAGGGCCCCCTCCCTGGCTGTGTGCTTGTGCCAGTGGGGCTGGGTTGGAGGAGGCAGGATGGTGCCCTTGACCCCAGGTGCGGCAGCCAGCTGTGAAACTGCCCTGAGCTGCGGCTGCTGCCGGCGTGCTCCCAGTAGTGCCCTCCTGGGTGAAACGTGGGAGTGAGAACTGCCTCTCTGGCAAATTTGATTTCTGTTTACAGTTGCAAGCTGGTTTTGCTTCTATAAAACCTGAATGCACAGAGACAATTTTTTAGTGTCAGGACATTGTGGATAGCAATGACAATAAATAGACCGAAATGGGTAAAGTAAGGTGAGGTTTTTTCCATTAGGTTGGCAGCTGCTGAAATGACAGCAAATACTGTTTCAGCTAATCAGCAGTGTGCAAACACAATGTTTTTTGGCCCGTATTGAAGAGTAATAGATACTGAAATAAGCAATAAATAACAAAAGATTGGGGCAGAGTGTGGCTGGAACAGTACTATGGCAGGAGTTATGTTTTCTTCTCACTGTATTTGTAATAAAAATATTATTGTATAGCAGCTCTGCATTTTAAAATGCCAGAGTTAATTAAATGGGTGAAGAATGTCTACTTCCAGCTGCTTTTCAGACCAATGTTTGCATGATTACTTCCTGTAGCCCAGCTTTAATAAAAACTTTCCAAGTTTAACATGAAAAAAGAATCCTGTCACTGGTAACTGATGCTCCTGCAAATACTTTCTGTGCCAGGCACGGTATCTGTTGTATGTATACAGCATAGGAAATTGTTTTTTAAACACAATGAGCAGGCTTGTAATATCTGCAGAGGTCGGTAATGTTTGAATAGGGTGTTATATTTGATATTGGAGAAAAAATATTTTGTTCTATTAGATTGCTGGCCCTTTTCTCCCCAGAATCACATATCTGATAAATCAAGTTTTTGGTTTCTCCCATATGTTGTTTGATTTATTACTTTTGTCTTTAAGGAAAGTTTATTGCATATTAAAAAAAAAGTAGAGAAAAATGTATAGTATCCAGTATCCTTGAACTCCTGAGAAGAATAAAATCAAGAATAAGCGATTAGGAGAAGGGATTTTATCACTTCAAACAATGTAGCCATGGGTGCCTCTAGTAGAAGTTCCCAGACGTTGCACCAATACACTTCCAGTAACACTTGGGAAATTTTTCTGTTAAATAACAAAGGTTTAAGGTGGGTATGAACAGCTGTGTCACAAGCCCTAATGTCTTATTGGATTAGACTAATTTTAATAGATAAAATTTACCACGACATATTCCTTTCCAAAGATTCTTTGTAATATCCAGAACATTAGATTCTGTCTTGAGTTTGGCTTTTGCTGTAGCTTGTCTCTTTGCAGATGTGCAATTACCATGCTGTAGATGATAATACAGATTTGAGGGGTTTTCAACCATGATTAAAGCTTTGGCATATGATGCAAATCAAGTTCACAGTAAATCTGTTGTGGCTGGCTAGGGTTATAATAATCCGTAATTAAAAGGACACTATTTCTCTTGGCTTCTTGGAAATTATACCTTCTTACACTAAGCTTGAATTTGAACCACGGGAGGCCTCATTTTACTAACCTTGTCTCTCTGTGCATGAAATGGAATACACTTTGTTTCACAAAATATGTGGTGCAGTTTCATAACCAGAACTGCCAGCACTTGTCTTATTTCTTTTTACTTTTCTTACTCAGCCATTCAATAGGACAGGAACTTGGTGAAACACTGAAGCTTTAGCTTTGATGTTAGCAGAGTGAAGATACAATGAAGGAAAACTATCCAGGATTTTTTTTTGAGAAGTCTTTTTTTTTTTTATTTTGAAAATAAAACATGCTTTTTCAATTTCTTTACAATAGAAAATAAAATAATCCATTTTAGATTCTAAAACCTGCCTGCTTTGTTGTATTAGTTTTTATTGTATTGGTTTGCAATGACTAGTTACGGTATTGATCACTGATGAGATCACAGTTGGAAGCTGCTGCATAAAAATGTACATGCAGTTTCAAACACTTAAGAAGTCAAACCCTGAAGTGCTTAATTGGCTTCAGTTACAGCTAATGGTTTTGCAATAGCATGACACCATAGAAACCTCAAGTTCCTTCAGTTGTCAGGACTGTGGGACCATGGAGGGTTGCTTTGGAGCTCACCCCATTCCTAAGCAGGTACTGGTGTCCTGGGAAGGCTTGGTGTACTACAAGTGAATTCTGCCAGGTTTCATGCTGCTGTTTCTCCATGAACAAACTTGTGGCAACCGTGCAGCCCTGGCAGCTCATGAGTGAATTACTGCTACCTAAATGCTCTATTTTAAGTCCATTTCTTTCAGACTACAGGAAATCCTTAAAGCTTTGTGCTTAGAGGTAAATGCATGAAAATGTAATATAGCTGTACAACTAGCTGACTATAAGCAGAAAATTTTAAGATACTTCTTGGTAACCTGTTTTGTGTGGGTTTGTCAAAAAAAAAATCATTCTTCTGGGAGCGGTAGTCTACTGACACAAANTCTGTGATTGATTCTGTGATTGATTCTGTGATTGATTCTGTGATTGATTCTGTGATTGATTCTGTGATTGATTCTGTGATTGATTCTGTGATTGATTCTGTGATTGATTCTGTGATTGATTCTGTGATTGATTCTGTGATTGATTCTGTGATTGATTCTGTGATTGATTCTGTGATTGATTCTGTGATTGATTCTGTGATTGATTCTGTGATTGATTCTGTGATTGATTCTGTGATTGATTCTGTGATTGATTCTGTGATTGATTCTGTGATTGATTCTGTGATTGATTCTGTGATTGATTCTGTGATTGATTCTGTGATTGATTCTGTGATTGATTCTGTGATTGATTCTGTGATTGATTCTGTGATTGATTCTGTGATTGATTCTGTGATTGATTCTGTGATTGATTCTGTGATTGATTCTGTGATTGATTCTGTGATTGATTCTGTGATTGATTCTGTGATTGATTCTGTGATTGATTCTGTGATTATGAACTTTGGCTCATCTCCCTCTCTGTCTGCCTTAAGCCTAATAAAACTCCAATGAACGTGGCTGCCAGCAGCTCTGTAGAGGCCACATGTTTAAAATTAGGATGCTTCATGAAACGAAATTCTTGGAAGAATCCTACTTAGTCACAATATGCTTGTCCCTGAAGTAGCTCAGTCCTCACAGAGGTACTGATCAGCACTATACTTGTTTCATGTCTTGATCTTCAAAGGTACTCACCTAGCAGACAGACTGCCAGCTATTGAGTTGAACAGTTTTTTGTTCCAGATAGTTATACAACTGCAGATATGTCAGAGTTTTCATATGCAAGTGTCAGTGATATCAATCAATCCAGTAGTTGCTTGGATAGTGATATTTGCATATGAAAAGTCTTAATAGTAAGATCTGAAGGAGAGAGAAACCTTTGTGCTAGTTTCTGTACAGGATGCATTGACCTGCTTACTGGGATGTTGAGGTAATTTGTGCACGTTATGGGTCATTGCTCAGTGTGTATAGTTGCAGAATAATGCTGCTGAGTAATGATGGATGCGACCTTTGTTTTTTGGAGACTAAACCATATGGCACTTATCCCATAGCATGCACTGAAGCTAACAGTACAGCCACTTCAGAGACTGTTCTCTTTCCCAAGGTTTTCCACTTTTCCTTTAGGCACCACTCTCTTGTGAAAGGAATTGTGATTTATTTTCTTTTTTTAATAGAAGAGTGACAAATTTGAAGCTAGTTCATGCTCTGATGCCCTCACATTGGTCTAATTTGTAGGCTCAGCTTCACCAAGAGAGTACACAGCACTTTCATTTCTCCTTCACTCTCCCCTTTACAACTTGGATTATCTGTGGTGCAACTCAAAAGTCTGTTTGACTTTGTACTCCACCCATAAGACTAGCTGATTGTCAGATCAAACTGACGGCTTCGTTCTGCACCCTGAGTAGCTGCTAGTTGATATGAAGTGTAACCTGAGGTAGCCTCACTAAGGTATCAGTAGCAGCTGAGTTATTATGGTACGGTATGGAGCACACCAAGGAGTAGGGAAGCAGGCTGCCAGGAGAGGCTGGCAGGAATTCTTGCACATCACCATCCAAAATTTAAACATCTGGAAAGATGTTAAAGGAAAGCTTGAGACTGAGCTGTGCAGGGATGAACACAGTTGTGGGTATTAGAGGTAGCAGAGGGACTTGAGGCTTTCATCTTGCCTAAAGGATTCATAAGCAGTTGCTGTTGAGAAGAACTTGTGACAGTAACTGTGGGATGGAAGGGCACTGTTTTATCCTTTGCTTAGTGTTGAAGGGCTTAAGCGTGGTACTTAACATTTGGGTAGGTCCTTCTTCACTGTTTGGACTCTGCTCAGTAAGTCAGGATGTAGTTCCTATTCATCTGAGAGCAGCCAAGACCTTTGCTTCCCTGTGCATTAATGATGGAATAAATCACAGCATGCGTGCCAGGGCATGTGTGCTGTGTGCCCAGGCCACCACACTGGACTGGGCTGTGACAGTTGCATGCCACACTGCTGGTGTAGCTGACCAGCAAGTGGTGCATTCTGCCTGGTACATATCCAGTTGTGCTATAACTCTAGTGTAGCACTCAGAAAGCTTTGTTGTGTGGTCATGTGTCTGTTTGCTGTGGACTGGAGGAGGAAATTACCTGGGCTGATGGAATCTGCTTTTTAACAGCTCCCTTGCAGGAGTGTACTTTTCACATGCTGAGATCCTCCTTTCCCAACTGCCATGTCCTGGAGAGCTGTTGATCTTTGGAAGAATTGTTTATTCAGCGCTTGCAGAAACTGCTGCGGGGAGATGTGAAAGCCTCTTCATAGATCACAAGAGCTGAGGCAGCAGCTTTACTTGGTGACCTTTATAATGCTACTTCGTGTAGACTGCTGCTGCTGGTGAGGTCTCACTGTGTAGAAAACAAGAAATTGAGTGGTCACAGGAAATGTGCTTCTAGAGCAGGAGGTGTTTGCTATAGCTTTGTGGATGCTAGAAGGCCAGGTCCCTATGACTTGCTTCGCTATTGCTTTGGGGCTGGAGATCCTAAAATTGGTCCAGTAATTTTTGAGATTTGCAAAAGAACCCATGTGGCGCTACACCTCTAGTTCTGGACTGGAAAAACAACCTAGGGAGTGGAGGGGTCAGTGCTCACTGAATGCATAGATATGACCTTGCACCTGGTTTTTGTCTGCCAGCTACTGTAGGCAAGCACTGTATGGGATGAGGCAGCTGCTGAGGGGTATAAGTCTAGGTTCCCTTAAAAATCAGTCTTGGTGTAAATACCTCAACAAGTCATTGATGGGAGAAAGAGCACTGTTACAGTTTGTACCTCTTATAAAGATATACGTCCTATAAAGGAGATATGGATCAATGCTAGAAAGTGCTTTGGCTGTTGATGTTGCTCACTACAGACAACGTGAATCCTGTGCTAGTAGATACAACTATTGCAAAATCCACAGTGCTCCCCACCACAAGATGAGTGGCAGCCCTCTGTGAGCACTTGGTTGCTGACAGCTAGAACTTTGGAAGATGCTTTTCAAAGCAACACGTGGTCAAATTTATAACTAAGCTGGTTAAGTAGCAGGGTTGTGTGGCTCAGTGTGTGTACTGTACGGTGCTTTTGTTTGCTGTTGGTCTTAGTGTTTCATATGCTTTAAGAAACATGGCTTTCTATTCACCTGCATCTAAATTCAAGGATCTAATAAGAGGTGGGGTATAGCAGTGTCCCAGAGTTCCTAAGAGCATGTATGTACCTTGCAGGAGCTCAGATATTTGTGAGACCACCTCTTCTTGATGTTCTGGAGTCACTGTCATTTGAAGCTGACAGTGTGACAGCCTCCCATAATTGCTTTTGCTATTTTTGTTGATAGATGTAGAGATAGGCATGTGCAGGCTTCTGTGCGGGGCCAAGTAAAACCCTCAAATTCTCTCCACCTCACTTAAGGTGGGGAGGGCTCCGAAAATGGCTCTCGGTGCTTCACTGTTGGATTGTTTTCCAGCTGCCTATGTTTCTCCCAATTGCTTATGCACTTCCTGTAGCGGGCAAGAAGAGAGATTTCGGGGTAATCTCTTCAATCCCAGTTTTAACACTGACAGGGGAAAAGGTTCTTTAAGCCAAGTTGTTCTTTGGAAAATTTAAGTGATGTATCTGTTTTTCAGCTGAGTTCAGGAACTGGCATGCATTCTTGAATTAGTACAACCTAAACTAATTCAGTCTCATGTGTGAAGGAATGTTTTATTTAAAACCCAAACAAAAAAATACATCTTGCCAAGGGTTTTATTTTGGAGTTCCAAATCACATGAGGTGGTCACAGAACCTCTTAAATACCAGTGCATATGTAGATCAGGAAAAAAAAGAAACCCATGGATTCACCTATTTCAGTTTGTAAAAAGACAAAATAAAAAGCCCAAAATATCCTTGCTGTAATTGCCTATGGTATATGCATTCAGAATTAGCTCTGTTAGCTGCAAAATAAAGAGGTGAGATAGTGGTTGTCCATTTCTTCTGCAGGGCCAGCAGGACATGGCCTTGAACACTTCATGTATTCCACTGTTTCTACAGCACACTAGCATCATTCGTGACAACTAAGGCCTGAAATTGGTTTCAGAAGTTAAGACTGAGAGCGTGAATGGGTTTTGAGCATGACGAATTTGAGTCGGGGGGAAGGGCTGTGAATGAATTCTCTCAAGTGAATGAATGGAGCTGCTCTTGAGATTGAAGTGCAAGGAAGGATTTCACATGGCTTTCAGTGACTATAAAAGCTAGGCAGGTTCTGGTTTGGAAGCAGAGACATCCACTAGTTGCAAGTGTAACATCTCGACCAGCTTGAAGGGGAGAGAATCTTGCATGGTTTTCTTTCTATTTGGGTTGAATTGAGAAGTGTTGACAAGTGAGTTGTTATGTCATTGAGTACAGATTTATTCTGGTAGGATGATAGTTAGCTGCCTGTATAATTTTTCCAGCTACCCAGAGGACAGACAGCCTGTCTTGGGATGAGAGCTCATAGACTTACGGTAGTAAAGATGTGCTATAAATGTCTGCAGTGCAGCAGTACCCTACTCGTTTTGTGAGGCAGTGGAGATGAGAGACAAGATTCTAATCCTGGCTTTTCTTGCTCCTACCTGGGTTGTTAAAGCTTTTGCATTATTGGTGGTGCATTTGCCTTGCAAGGGAAGTGATAAAGCTAGTCTGACAACTTGAGCTCTTTATCTGTACTGCGTTAAATATTTCTAAAACTTGGTTACCATTAAAGCAGATGGGAGAATTATAAAAATTGGTGCAATAAGTAATAGCATAAGAAGAACTCTTGTAATGAATGAAATTGCTTTAAAACCAATGCTTTTCTTTACCCCTATTGTTCTGCTCCCTAACAGTCTGCCTCTTGTAGGGTCAAAGGCAGAATTTGCACATGATAGCAAAAAAAGCCACAGTGATTCCTGCAGCCAAGCATCTCTCACTGCACAGGAATTGCCCTGCCGTGGTGTAAGTTATGCTCAGGGCACTGGTGTGTTTGTTTTCCAGTGCGGGGAAATAGGGAGAAGCAGTGGGAGCAAGGAGAGAAAGAATGGTTCACTGGAGTTGTGCAAAAAGTACCCCAGACTGGAGGCTTAAAAGTGGGAGGAATTTGTAGAGGGCCATTGAATGCAGGGTACGGACCCTGGCTGCTGCTCCTGGGTAACAAGGCTGGGTGGGTGCATGGAGGATGCCAGTGCATGCCAGCTGCGCTTGCCCACAGGGCACCCTGTCACTGGTCTGACAGAAAGCATCAGAGCATCAAATGCATCCTAAGTCGTGCTCCCTGGCAGGAGTGTCTTTAAAGCTTGACTGTCAAAAGGGCTGCTCTAAGGTGGTTAAATAGCATGATTTACATCAAACATCTATCTACACATTGTGCCAAACCTCTTTTTCTCCGTTAAATATATAAAGCAAAGAAATAATGTGGCATCCATAGATGTTAAAGGCTGGAACACCTTCCTTTCCTGACAGCTTCCAAGCTGCAGATTGCATCACCTCTCTTGCCATGGCCCAAGGAAAGCACAGTGCACTTTACTCAAGCGTGTCTGCGTTTACGTGATGTACAGACTGGGTCATGGGGGATTTGCTTTGCAGCATGTTTGGAGGAGTGCCAGCCCTTGGTCTCGGCTGCACTCTTTTTGCTGAACAGAGTTCAATGGGATTTGTGATTGAAGTCAGGTTTTAGGGCTTCCCGTTTTCCTGATGAACATCTACAGAAGTGGGAAGAATCAACTTGATACACCCAGTAACTTTTGAGACGCAATTTCTTTGGCTGCTTTCAAAAATAGAAACCAAAACTCTTCACTTCTTTATGTTGAACAGGGACTGTTAGGAGAGGGAAGGGAAAAAGTGGTGGTTTTTCTTTTATAAAGTATTGATGGCACTGAAATAGCTGTGTGTTTGCAGGTTTTTGGATTTTTAATAGCATATTTTTATGGTATTTTCACATCTCCTGTTCATGTCCCCTTCCCCTTGTTTTCCTCTCCAGGAGCACTGATCTAACCTCGTGATTAGCTTAATACTTAATACTGGTATGGCTATTATCTTTTTTGGGAGAGCTTATACTTTAGTTGAAGTTTTGGTAAACGCAAGAGTAAAGTATGGAATGGCATTGGTATATTTCTGTGTTCAGTTTATAAAGCTGGTGGACACTTTCTAATATTTCTCTGTTTTCTGTCCACACAGAGAGAGACCTTGATCTGTTGTTGCTAAATAAATATACTTCTGTTGTGATTCCAATTTCAACATTTTCTCCAATTCCTCAAGGTCACAATGGTATCACATGATGGTTCATAGCACTCTTTTTTTTCCTTAGTGAGAATTAATAGGAGAGAACATACTTTAGAATTTGTTCCAGAGGGTGTCATTTACTCATGGGCTTACGCACTCTTACTATGTTAAGGAGAAACTAGGAGTACAGGGAGACTTCTCGATAATTTTCCTGACATCTTGTGTTCCTTTTAAAAGCTGTTTATTATCAGAGAATACTATAACTAAGAGCGATGGGGTCTGCTTGAGTTTTCGGTGCTTGAAATCGGCAGGGGCTAACCTGTTTGCTGTGGTGGTTACCGGCAGAGATTGCAATGGTATTTTCAATGTCAACAGTAATTATTTTGCTTCTTAGGAAAACATGTTACACAGCACTCTCAGATTTCTGTAAAGATGTCTAACAAAAGATTGAAATTGTTCACTGTGTGCAAAAAAAGACTAGGAAAGCAGGGGTACCTGGAGGATTTAACAAAATTGACCTCTAATAATCTGAGATGCCAAGGAAGAGGTGATAGGCTGCAGCTGCTGATTTGACGCCTGCTCTGAAATCTGTAAGTGGCTCCTGATGTACTGAGCATTCACTGGTGTCAGCAACGCTGTTAACTGTATTTGCTCTGCTTTCTGAAATTGAGGCCAAAATCTGTGTGTTGGTAAAGGACTGTATTTGATGCAGTTTTTGTTTGGATCCTGCTTTAGTGCAGAAAGAATTGGATCTGTCCATCTCTAAGGACTCTTCCTTTCTTGTGGCTGGTCATTAGATTTCAAAATACAGGGCTGAAATCTGCTGTTGCTTCACAGGCTTCCTAAAAAAATTGATACCTACATTTCAGTGTGGAATTTTCACCAATCCCTTAGTTTCCAGCAAGCTCAAAGATGGAACTTCTGACTTACACAGATGTCAAGATCCACGTGTTGCAAAAGAAACCACTTTCTCAGGGCAGAGTTCACAGTGCTCCCTGGTTATTCTGTTTCTGTGCTATCTGTGATCTGGGTGTCACTGGAGAAACTGTATCTTCTGTGAAGATCTTGCTTAGCTGGTACTTTGATAACATGATTAGATTAATAATTAATGCTGAGTGTGCTGTGGGGCCCTTCATGAAACCCAGGATGTGAATAAGCAGGTGACTGTTATTAAAAACTCTCTCTGCCTGCAGCATACCAAAGGCTTATGGTTCATCAGTAACAAAAAATGCATAACAAGAAATCTGTAGAATGTTTTGTTTTTATCTGGGTCTTTAACTTTCTCTTGTTTACAGGAATGGCAGGGAGGAGGGCTGAGAGAGATTATGAGGACCACTTGGGAGTTTTCAAGGAAGAGCAAATTTCTTTTGGCACTTTTTTCCTCCCTGGAAATTGCCCTGCAATTGATGAAAATAACTGATATGAAAAGGGCTTTCTGGTCTTTCAGAACGCTTTAAGAACAGTACATCAGAATAGCCTGGTTTTTTTTAACCAAGACAGTGACAAAGTAGGATGAAAAAATTTTTAAAAAATAAATGTTATGACAGCTTCTTTTGTTTTTGACAGGCATAAAAACCAGTCCAGTTCTTTCAAGGAAAAAAAAAAAAAAGAGCTCTTGGCTGATGTCTGTGCTAAGAGACACCAAAGGAATGACTTACTCTTGCAGACTTTAGGTCTCCCACTTCTCAGTTTCATTTTAAGAGGTGGGTGAACAAGGTTCCTGACCTTCCTCTGCTGGTCACTTTCTTTAGTTGTTTGTTTCAGGCTAGAGAATTGTGCGGGGCCATGCAGCAGCAGACAGAGCAGGCACCTTGCAGAAGTAGCATGGGTTTGCTTGAGCAGCTGTAGCAAAGCAGTGGAAGCAGATACAGCAGAAGAAGCTGCAGCTGGGGTTTTCCTCCTCCTCCTTCTATGGAAGAGGAACGTCTGCTCTTCTCAAGACTGGCTGAGCAAGGATTTGGGAAAAGGATGCGCAAATTTGTTAGCTGAACCAGGTGTTCAATTATTTAACATGAGGCATTCAGCTTTTTGAGAGCTGCTATTAAAATAAGCATGTGTGTAGTGTAAAATGGCTATAACCTCGAAGCAGTGAATCCTTTCGTGTGGCTGCCCACTAGTAAAAATTCTGTCTGGGGAGCATTAGACCATGCAAGTNACTTCTCAGTTTCATTTTAAGAGGTGGGTGAACAAGGTTCCTGACCTTCCTCTGCTGGTCACTTTCTTTAGTTGTTTGTTTCAGGCTAGAGAATTGTGCGGGGCCATGCAGCAGCAGACAGAGCAGGCACCTTGCAGAAGTAGCATGGGTTTGCTTGAGCAGCTGTAGCAAAGCAGTGGAAGCAGATACAGCAGAAGAAGCTGCAGCTGGGGTTTTCCTCCTCCTCCTTCTATGGAAGAGGAACGTCTGCTCTTCTCAAGACTGGCTGAGCAAGGATTTGGGAAAAGGATGCGCAAATTTGTTAGCTGAACCAGGTGTTCAATTATTTAACATGAGGCATTCAGCTTTTTGAGAGCTGCTATTAAAATAAGCATGTGTGTAGTGTAAAATGGCTATAACCTCGAAGCAGTGAATCCTTTCGTGTGGCTGCCCACTAGTAAAAATTCTGTCTGGGGAGCATTAGACCATGCAAGTAAAACAAGAAAACTGCTTTGTTTAGAAGTGCAGCTTTGGTAATGTCTGATAAAGCACTTTCTAAAATAACAGTTGTTAGAGCTTTTGCACAATACAGCTTTCATCCACTTCTGACATTTAAACGTTGAAATACTATTGAGTCAGTGTTGCAGACTGTTTTCATGATGACCTTGTTACTCTGAGGAGTCTGATCAAGGAGCCAAAAAACTGAATATCTTCAGGCATTTTTTCTCCTGCTACATCATCTATTGGAAAGTTTTTCTCAAGGCATGCATTCAGAAATTGTGATGAAGTACCCTGACATAGTATGTCCTAGAAAGTGGCTTAATTAGTTTAAAGTGCAATCCTAACTTGAATAGAAGTCATGTTTTAAAGGTCAAAAGTGCTTGAGCTGGTGATAAAAATGAGCCTTTGTTGTAATTCACTTCTGTTAGCTATGCTGTCTTATGGTGTTACAAGTGAACTGTACCGGGTTTTCCTAGAGGTAAGACTTCAACGACGATTTATTAATTGATGTAAACCTGTCAAGACAGATTAAAGACTTATTACTTGACCTGCAGAAGTGTTGTTTTTTTTAACAGCTGCAAATAGGTGAAATATCTTGAGTCCCATGGTGGATTTTCAAGGTTGGAGACTGGAAGAATTGTTTTGAATTATACACTTGGCATACCTGCACAGGAGTTGAAAATGGAATCCTGCCACTTTGCTGAGCAAAACTGTGTAAGAAACACTCAGTAGGTGCTTTGTCGTGCACCCAACCTGTTCTTCCTCTCGCTCTTGCTCTGGGAAATTGTTGGGATATGTGAGAGGGGACCGATAGCTTTGTTCCATTTGACTTGTTCGTGCATTCAGCAGGCTTGACAGTTTTCCATGATGTGAATAGTAAAGAAACACACCCAAGTCGCTAAGGAGCCCATTAACAGCTTTTTTTTCTAAAACTTAAAAAATGCAGTCTCTTAGGCTTAACTGTTCACATGTTCATCTCTGTGCCTGCCCTGTTAAAGTCAGCAGCAGCTCTGTTCTTCTGGTGTGGAAGAATTACAGCTGGCAAGTCTTTGCCCCGATTATGGGCATTAGAGGTACTAAAATACCTTTAATACAGACCTGATGCTAGCTGCTGAAATATTTCACAATATCTTTCTGCCACTTCTTTCCTCTACTCCTGTTAGGTCTCGTTAGAAGAGTGCTTCACTAGCACAGTATTGCAACTGAAGAGATAAATCCACAGATCAGGAGGGCTAAAGGTTCAAACTTTGACACAGTTATTGCGTTGATTAAATCTGCTTTTTTATAGGTAGCCACATTGATTGAGCTCTGCCTTTGTCATGCTTTTTCAGAGTACTCGAGAAAATACTGTATTCCAGATACCCTGTCTGGCAGTGGTGTGTGCAACACTGAACTTTCAGTGACCTATTCGAACAGATTAGGGATGAATACAGTGAATATCCTGTCTCAGTATATATAAAAGACATTGCATAGTAAGTATGGCACTGCTGTAATGCACGTGGCTTTCTGCTAGGCAGGCGGAGAACGAAAACTTTTGAACATGGTGTACTGCAGATGGTTTACTGCTGTCATTGTGTGTGTCAAAGCATGAAATTTGGAGAAGGAAATACCAGTACTCAGACTGGATGTGCACTGGTAAAAGAAACAGGTGAAAGAAGTTCAGATGTTCCCTCTGATATTGCAACCAAATGGTTTTGTCAACAGCGAAGGAGGGAAGAGAAAGATCTGTCCTGGGTGTGAGGCCTGACTGGGCGCTTCTGTCCCATTAGCTGGGTCTGAGGGCTGGGGACAGTCAGGGGTTGCAGTTCCCTAGCCACTGCTGATAAAGCCTGTTCCTAACTTTGAGGAAAGTTTGTCTTGCTGTCTATCTGCTTTGGCCTCAGCGTATGTTCTGCGAAACTCAGCTGGCAAAGTTGTGAATGGTCTTTATGGCAGAAATTAGACCAGGATGATGTCAGACAAACTGAAGTGCGAGCATGAAGGAGAGGAAACAGAGTAGAGGCAAACATGTGGGCTGATGATGCACGAGGGTAGAGGTGGCCCATGCAAGGAGCAGAGGAACAGCTCCAGCAAACTCTGGAAGCCTCTCCTGGGAGGCCATCCCAACAGGATCACAGTCAAGCAGTCCCAAGAAGCTGGAAAAGCAGTGAAAGACAGCATGGGGGCCTGTGGGTGGCTTTTTGGATGGGGAAAGAAGCTTCCTCAGAGAATGAAAAGATATTGTCCCTTCCCTGCCTTAAAAAGGCAGGCAGTAGGTGGACAGATGGAAGTGCAAGGCTCTGCTTTTGAGGAGTGGGTAGAAAGGGTTGATGTTTAGTGTGATGAGATTTGTCATCTTTCTCCACCTGGTCTCACTGGAGCTGCTATGAAAGGGATGGATAAAGACTCAGAGGGTAACATGGTGCACAGGGAGATGGCAGCCTGCAGGACTGTCTGGTGAAGCAGGCTTGCCACACTATGAGCTTCTGGTGGCTGCAAGAACATAGATTTACTGGAACCCTCTCTGTTTAGCAGCTGGGGTGGGAATATTTTGTGTAATGCTATGAACAGCAATATTAGTCTGGATTACTTTTATTTTTTTAGTTCTTAGTGATTTTGGAAATTCTGAATCAGTACAGTTCAAATACTGCTCCTCTCAGAACAAGTGCTAATGAGTGCTCACTTCTGCAGGGATAAGATCTTTGTTCTGCTCCATCCAAATGTTGAGCTGTAAACTTTGTCTACTCATGCTGTAAACAATGATTTGCATCTAATAATTTCTAAAGCACGCTGTGTTCCTTGCTCTTCTAAAGTAGCTTAGATGTGCTTTAACTATCAACACACTTACACTAGTTGTGTGGTTGTTAGGGGATAATAGCTATGTACTTGTTAGGGAACTTAGTTACTGAGAGGGGAACTAGGTCTGCCTATCCTTGGCTGTGGGTCTCTAGCTTGCATTTCTTAGGGTACGCAAGACCTGATAGTCACTGATCTCTAGATTAAATGACTTCTGAGCATGTCAGATTAAACAGTTTCTACAGCCAAGATACCCGACAATCAAATGGTAATTTGCTGCAGTAATTTTGACAGTTAAAAACACGGTGTTAATATACTTAATGTAAATGTTTTCCTCGCAGCGTTTTTAGTTTTGAAGGTATGCATGGTACTGAGAGTCAAGGGTTGAATAGCCAAGACACTTGAAGTGAACAAGACATTTACCAAAACAGCTTTTGAAAGATGGAGACATGTGCCGTTTATAGAAGCAAAGTTAAAAAGCCATCAAACCAATGCAGTAGTCTAGGAATGGAGAGAGATGACAAAACCTAAGAAGTCATCAGACCTTGGGAAGAGCATCATTCTTGGGATGAATGGAGTCTGCTTGGCCAGTATTTTGTATTGTCCTGGTAAAATCTGTGACCTGTGAATTGTCTACAAAAGAAAACTCAGCCAGACAAAGTCTTGTGTGATGCGTTCCATGGGTCAGCTGTTCAGGATCACCCATTGCCTACTGCTTAACTTTGAAGCTGCTCCTGACTTGCTATTTGTCATCTCTGAGGAGTGAATGTGAAACTTATGTTCCAATTCTTGTCCTGTGGTTTTTGTCTTCTCTTACTTTGACTTTGCATGGGAGGAAAACTTTAAGCATTTGGCTTACTGTAGATATATCTTGTGCAATCTCAAGCAACATTTCCTGAGTAAAACATAGGATTATACCCGTTATTCTAATTATACCACTTGTCCTTAACACTGAGAAGCAGAAATAGAATCTGTGCAAGAATATCGAGATTTCTTTGTGCTATTTCTATTTTTCTATGCTTTCATTCATTAAGAAATCCTAAAATCCAAGAGCTTTGTTTCTCACTTGCCATTTACTAACTGATGCAGTTTTACTCCTCTGTAAGCACAGCATTGCTTGCTGTATCCCTACTTCAAAGGCTTTCCCTTGCTGCTGTCTTTCCCATCTGTGCCAAATTGGTATGGCTGATCTAAAGCAAGCTGAAAATCCTGGAGTATTTGCATAGTCTGAGTAGTATTTAAAAAGCTGCTTGCTAGGCCCTGGCAAGCATGAAAATTAGTGTGCTCAGGGAAGCGTGTTTTTAAGAAGCACACCTCATCATTGGGAAAGAGGGTGGCTGGGGGGTGAGATCTTGTGTTTTTCAAGAGGTCTTGTTCCAAACCCAGACAGATTCTCACTAGTGTCTTTCTGGTTTTTGGAATTGGGGGGGGACAACCCAACCCAAAACCCCCAAACATCTGAAAGTTTTTGAACTCTTATTCTGCTTCCTCATATTGATTTAAGAAAAAGGACTTTTTCTTCTGGCTCCCTTCCTACTATTTATTCTCTCTTACAGCAAAACCCAGTTCTTCCCACTATTGAATCTTTCTCAGCCTTTGCTTTTGGGAGGGATAAGAGACTTGCTGCCTGTTTATAACTGACAGTTAGTCTCCCACTCTTTACTAGTGTTCCCTGCTTTTAACTCAAGCTGGTATGGGTCTTTCTTTATCCTGAACATCAGGAGCAAGAGCGTACAGAATCAGTATCATTTCCCTGGCTTTGTGTAAACACAGTAAATAATGACTAAAACATTGTAGCAATCTGTTTGCACGCTCAAACTTGGTGATACTTTCAAGTTATGTTGCCTTCACATTTTAACCTTTTTGCT
Source organism: Burhinus bistriatus (assembly GCA_013397275.1). Taxonomy (NCBI): domain Eukaryota; kingdom Metazoa; phylum Chordata; class Aves; order Charadriiformes; family Burhinidae; genus Burhinus; species Burhinus bistriatus. Next base: position 111,410 of record VYXH01012230.1, on the reverse strand, counting down.
GTAATGAGAAACAGTAACTATATATTTTAATGAGATATTAAATTCTAGGAAAGTTCATTCCCCCAGGTCAAACTTCTTGTTTGCAAGGGATGGAGGTTTGCCAACATGCCATGCTTGAAAGGAATCACTGTGCAATATTTGTCCTTTTAAACCATCCTACCCCATAACTTCATGCTATCAACTCAAGTATGCCACTTTTCACATTAGAACAACTATAATGACATGGAAAACAGATTTGCATCTGTTGATTCTCACTTGATGTTCAGACAGGGGCTTAATAGGTGCAAAATTTGTCAAAATAAGCCATCCAGACATTTGGTTTATTTATTAATAAGCATGTGTCTACACCTTGGTGTAGTCTGTTACATGAGGTTTCTTTTTCATGCAAATCACTTACTACAGCCTGAGCCTCCCTGGCCTGAATAGCTTTCCTCGTCTTTCAGAGTCAAACCCCAGCAGCTGTGATGCAATCTGGGAGAGAAGCAGTTGTGATACAACCTGGGAAAGGTTTTCTACTCCTGGTTCCAGCCACTGGGTCCTGGGGAAGGAAGCGGCTGCCATGGCATGGCTGCAGCTCCTGCTCTGTGCTCCTTGTTGGCGGACACTTTTTATCCCTGGAAAAGAAAATCAGTTTGGATTCAGTACAGCCATTTGTTATTTTGTGCAGGGCAGATACTATTGCTGTGCTGTAGCAATATATTCTGGCAAAGGAAACCCTTGCTAAAGTGAAGGTGTAAGCCATATGTAGTCCTCCTTACAACAGATAAGAGATGCATGCTAAGTTCGCTTCTATTTGTGCAGTTCCCATTTCCCTCATTCCTGCTGCAGGCAGCCTTGTCAAGGAGGGATAAGACACCTGTTGTTAGTTACCTGGAATTTATTTTTAGCTAGGAAGCCATTCTGAAATGGAAATCCAGAGTCAAATTACATCTGCTTTTTGCTCTTTGTTGCTCCAACGCTCCTTTATATCTGTCCTGTGGACTATTAATCCCTGTGACACCTTTTGGCTCTACCGTGGACAGCAGAAGGGAAGTTTTGTTGACAACTGATTTTTCGAATTGCTGTGCTTGAAGGTAGAAACACCAGATACTGTTGGTTCAGCTAATGTTCTCAGATTCTCAAAGGGTGATTTGATGGTAGCTAGATGTTAGTCATTGTTAATCTTCATCCCACAAGTTCCAAGCATTAAAACAATGATTGTCTTTTATCCTTGAATTTGGAACTTACTGCAATTCACTTGGTATTTCAGTTTAACATTTGATGTAGGAATCGTGAGCAGTGCGATACAGTATACTGGGCAGTGAAGAAAAATAGTGCTGGCTGTGGCTTTCATTGCATCTAGAAATCAAATTAGCATTCAGTATTTCTAGGTTGTTTTCCCATCTGATTCTCCCCACGAGTGCACATATGCTTGTCTACATACCCATCACTGACTTGCTGATAAGACATTGTCACAATTAAGTAGGAAGTATGTAAATAAATCCCACTGTTTATGGCCCAACTATTCTTACTCGTAAGTGTTATCTTAAATAATGAAAGGAGATGTTTGGCTTCCCTTTTACTAGAGAACTTGCTGGTACAGTGGAGATCAGTACTAGAAATTACAGTAGTGAGTCAAAGATTAGTCATAATACGTGGAAAAGCAATAACGAAACTTTCTGCTGCTTTATTTCTGCGGGATGCCAAGGTTGCTTCCTAGGTACTAATGACTTTTTTGAGGTTATTGCTCCTTCTGTCAGGGTACTTGTGGACATCTGGAGGAATCTCAGCAGTTGTAGCCTGTTGTGGGTCAGAATGGGTTAGGCTTAGTTGCTTTAGTTTGATTCAGTAACCACATTTGGTTAGAGATAGTTGCCAAGCTCCTTTCTGTCTAAGATCCATTTCCTCTGAAATGGATATATTAGAGAAGACCTCTGTGCAAGCACTGTTGAGCAAACGAAGATTTATCATGAAGGGGTTGTGTCAGGGATTTGAAAGGAAGCAAAAAAGCCCACCCATATTCTCCTCTTCAATCTTAAATGATTACAAAGCATCAGCTTTGGGTTCTTAAGAAAATAATTCTTATCTTAAAATGATTCCCCTCCAGGATGCAATTAAATACCACTTAGCTACAAAAAAAAAAGTTTTAAATACACGTTAAGCATAAAAAGAGCAATATATCTGGTGTGTTCACTGATAGCGCTGAGCCGTTTTATTGGAAAGTAGCCTTTGCAGGTCAGTGTGCTCGTCTCTTGAAGGGGTAGTGACAGGGACACGCAGCCTTTCTGTACTTGTTCTCACTGCTAAAGGTTGATGGGTTACACAGCTGTAGCATCTAACTTGCTGCGTCCAGATGGTCAACTTCAGATGCTGTGTATGTGATGCCACTTTTCTGTTAATAATTCAGATATGGCCCATGAATCTCAGGCTAAGAATTCAGGCAAGAATGTAAACTTCCTTTGAGCTGCACAACAGCTTAGCTGGCTCTGGCCATTTGTGCCTTGAAGGTAAAGCATTTTCAGAAGATTATCAGTATCACTGTCCTCAGACTCACAGCAACACCTGGGTTTGTAAAGGAGATGCTAATACCAAGCATATATAGAACAAATACTCAAATTGGGTAAAACAGCTGACTTGTGAATATATCTCCTAATGAACCACACTAGCCTCTTCAACAAAGAGCAGGCACGTAAATCTTCTTTAAGATACTGGGGTAATAACCTGTAATTTAGTAACAGACTTTGCTCTCCACAGAGCTGAGGAGTTCTCTTCTGTTGCACTAGCCAAAGATATAGAGCAGCAGCTCAGCTCTCCTAAGAATAATTAGACTAGTCCGTCTTAGTCATTCATACATTCCATGTAAATGCACAGAAAAATGTCTAGACATTTATTTTAAAAAAAAGTATTGGTTGAATTTCCGCCTGACATGTCTGAGTGCTGTGTTTCAATGCCTTTGGAAGCAACTAAGTAACTTTGAGGTTTCAGTCCTTGGGAACGCTGCTTTTCTTGTGCACCATCTGCACACACCTGTGTGTTCTTGGAGTGCAACTGCTGGAATAAACGACTGCACTCTCTAACAGCTGTTTGAATAGTGGCCAATACTGCTTGTGTGCAAAGAAGCCTGAATTGTTGTACCTTGAATTTAGGGCTAATGGTACTCAGAACTGAAGCTAATTACAAACCTGCTGCATTTCTTCAAGCTCTGATCATGCCTACATGCACAGCTTGTCCATAGGTCTTGAGTCAATTCTCTGAAGCAGGTAGTTTAGAGAAATTAATGTTTAAAAAAAAAATTCCTCAGTTAAGTTCTGAGAAATTGAGACTCAAAGGGTTTGGAGACTAATTAGTAAACATATTTGCACACTTTTGTGTTGAATGTGCTGGGGAGCAAAGTATAGAGCTATGGGATCTGTTGTCCAGCCTATGTAACTGTCACTTCAATTTATATTCTCTGGCATGCTTCTGATATTCAGGCTGTTTTTTATAATGAAGTTTGAAATTAGCAAAGACATATCCCATTCAGAAGGCAACCTTGTAGATATAGAACTGGAATTATCTTAAACTATTTGCTTTGAGTCTTCTGACACTGTACCTGCCTTGTCCTGATGGCAGGAAGAAACTGCATTGCATTGGACTTGCTCATAAAGTGTGCAATTAACTTTCATCTTTGGTTACTGAGAGCCCAATACACTTAATCATGATGACAAACTCTTCTCTGAGACTGGCTTAAGAGGAATACGAAATCGAGATACTTGCTCACAGAAGTAGATGAGAACCTAGTCCTAAAAGTAACAACTTTGGATGTAGTCAGATGAAAACTGCTTTAAGTATTTGGAGAGGACTTAACAAAGCAGGTAACAGATCTGGCTAGTCTAGTGGTTTGACTTGAGTACTGGCCTTTGATTGTAAGGATGAACAGTACATACAAAACTGTGCAACACTTTGTTCTGGTTGACAAAACACAAAATCGTCCTGCTGACTAGTTTTTCTAGATCTCCAGGTTTTTAATCAGAAATACAGTGATTTCCTCTTGTGGATTTAACTTGCATTATAGTATGATAGATTTGACTGATTATACTTAGTTCACCCAGGTGGGCATTGATTACTGCTCCTTCTGCACCAGCAAGCAACCTGTGGGGAAATTGTTCTTTAATCAAAGACCTGATCTGCCTAGCAAGAGCATGAGGGATTGCTGCACCCAAATTCAGTGAGCACAGGAATCGGACAAAGCCTTCCCTCCACTCCTGTGAGAGCCATGCTCCCCTCTCATCTTCTACTACTGTTACAGGTGTGGAGGAGAGCCATTTTCCATCCTTTTGAGAAGTTAAGGTCTATCTGACTGCTCTTTATCTTACCATGCAATTTTAGCATGTTGGGGTGTAGCCACAAGCAGTGGTCTTCCACTTTAGAAAAGCAGGTAGAAAACAAACCCTGAATTTGTCTGTCTTGAAGCATTTTGCTTTGAATAATTTGATATAAAATACAAGAACAAGTAGGGTTTCCTGGCATTAAAATGATTAATGTTCAGAAATCCTAATTTATATTTGTGTTAAAAGGCAAACTGTACACCAGTAAGCCTCTTCCACCCCTGCATAAAAACAGACCATCATGGTTTGAGGGAATAAACTTTTTCTACCATTGAAAAACAGTTTTGAAAGTATGTAAATCTAGAACAGCTTAGCTCAGGGAGCCTTCCTCGTGACTTTTTTTTTTTTAAAGAAATGTACTGTTAATGTAGTGTTCCATGAGCACAGCAAAAACCAAGAGGTGGAACTGAGGGTTTTTTTTTTTGGTAGTTGAACATGATACAAACACCAAAGCATGATGAAGGCCTCTGTGCTTTCAGTAACTAAATATGAAGTGGTGTTGGTAACCCGTGGGGGATATTGGGCTGCTGGTCCTGTTGTGACCTGGCAGCTTTGCACTTCTGCTGAGTGGTACAGCGGTTGATGTGACAGCTCAGTACATGCAAGTTTTCTCTTCTATATGGGTCTAAAGGCACAAATAATAAAGCTCCTCTGCTGCTCTTCCACTATCAGAAGCGCAGCTGCAGCAGAGGGGAGAGGCTGAGACTATCTGGATGATGTTTGTGACTGGTGTGGACTGACTCAGGGTAGGGTGGACATGGGACAGGGCAGAGCTGGCTTAGCACCAGCTGTGCTCCATACCGTTCTTCTGCTGAGGACATCTTGGCCCATGGAGGGGATCCAGCACACATGTCTGAATACTGATTTAGCACTGTCTGTCTGGGAGAAGTCAGTGTGTGCCATGACTGGAGGCTGCTGGAGATGAAAGAGTATAGTGTAGCTTTGACCTTTTCTTGACTAGAGGTCAGAAAGGTGAAGTAGCAGATGATTTAAAAGAAAGCAGAGTGCACTATACAATATTGCAGCATGGGGGTGGCTTTTTTTCAGTGGTAATTGTGTTGGTTTGTTAACATTGTGAAGAGCAGAACCACATGCAAAGTCCACAAGGTGGATATAAACAGTCAAAAATGTGGTTAATTTTAAGCAGTCATTATTACTTTAGTGACCAGAGGTAGCAACTTCTGGAAAAAGTCTGAGTTTTTGGTGTCACGTGAAGGAGACGTAACATATGCAACAAACTCAGTCACAGCATTTCTGGTGTCTTCAGGCATCTTCATTTCAGTTTGAAGCAGGGAGACATCAGTACTGCAAAACCATATCTTGCTCCTGTATGCACCACTACCTTCAATGAGCAGTGCTTGTTCTTTCTTGGAGTAGCTGTCTCCTAAACTTCCCAAACTTATGCAAATAACAGTTTTATTAAATGCTTAACTTAAAATTTNATCTTTAAGGTCCTTTCCAACATAGACCATTTTATGGTTCAGCGGGCAGTTAGCATTCTCAGTTACTAAATACTTTAAATGAGACTCTGCAGTTGTGCAAGATCAGGTGCTTCCAAAATACCTCAAAAAAAGTTAGTGTCAGATCTTACCTAAGCTACAAAATAAAAGGAAAATAACATATGTTAATGTCCCCCATCCTTTTATGTATGGACAATGTTTCTAGTGTCTTTCTTAGCTGTGGAGAAGCATTTTAATCTTCTGCCCCCATAGTACACTGGTTCCCAAACTGTGTCAGACTTTGAAACAAAGATTGGCTTTACAAACAAGATCCAATTAGTGACTAAAGAGGAAACATTCTTCTCAGGGTGGATAAGTGTCTGGATTTGGTGAAGAACTGGAAACACTTCTGTGATAATTAGCATTATTCCCCAAGACAGTCTGTAATGTGAAATTGTTTCCATAGCCTTTTGGGTCTATTTCTCAGATTGATTAATTGAAGGGTTGGACAGTGTTGAGTAGAGAAGGCTTGCTGTAGTCCCGTGGCCCTGCATTGTGCAGAGAGTCAGTGAAACTGCTGCTTACAGCTGTGGAAATTCTCCACTGGCAAATGCAGGTAAAGTAACTTACAGCTCAATGTGTGCTTTGCACATACCTGCTATGCATTGGCCATTAATAAACTGGTACATGCAAGCACATGATCACATAGCTCCAGTTTTTGGGACTATACAATTGTATCTGCCTGTTTGCTTCTCTAAGATGCTCCTTTTCATTTAAGTTGATTGTGAGATTTTTAGTTGCTCTTCTGTACTGATCAGCGACTGAACTTGCGTGGACTTCACGGTCCACTAGAACAATAGAAACCTTTGAATCGTGCATTCTTCCCTAGTGTGGCTCTCCCCTCATTTTGGAAAGTGACTCACAGACTAGGCCTGCCATAGTTGCCAGAAAATGATGTAATTTGGATAAAGTAATATCCCACATACAAACCAAAGGCTATTTAGAAATTGGGCTGATGAGAACAAAAAGGAAATAACAGCATATCAGATGCGATCTCAATTTTTAAATCAGTATAATTCTGTGTGTGCTTATTAAATACAGAGGTAGTGCAAAAGGCATAAAGAAAAGCTGCAGTGTTCCTTGAACCGTGTTTCGGATAAATACAGGGTGGGTAATCGTGTTGTCCTGCTATCTGCCTTGTGCCAGCAGTAATTCATGCAGCCAAGCTGTGTCAGACGAGGGAATTGATCTGGTCAAGCACTAACATATATATCTTGTGGTGTTGCACTAGTTCCCTGCAGGATCAGTTCCCTCGTCCCGCTCTTCCCACAGCCTCCGAGGCACCAGTGTGGCCAAAAAGTGGAGAGGAAACGCAGGCAAGAATGAGCAGCAGACGTTGGGAAGGGGGGGGGGAAGCATATTAACTTGTCCAGTGGCCGTCTATCTGTACCTTAAAGCAACCCTTAAATGATGGTCTAGCCTCATTAGAGTGGCTTGACATAATTTCAGATGCAGATGCCTAATGTATTGACACGAGATGTTTCTTTGTGTCCCCTTCTCCACCCTGTCACATGGTCCGAAAAGCCAATGTTTCCTGATGGCCCTTGTGCTGTAGGTGGGACCTGGGGAAGGGCTGCCCTGGGGAGTAACTTGCCACCCCCAAGACTCCTTTGCCACAGTGGCTCAGGGTGGTCTAACCCTGACACACAGTGGATGGGGCTTCTGGCCAGTGCCTGGCACAGGCAGGTGAAATGTTGTGAACCTGCCTCAAATAAGACTGGGGCCGAAGTCTTTTCCCTTATAAAATGGCAAAGGCAAAAGAGGCCAACAGGTAAGATTTGGTGGGAAAAATAGAGCTTATTAGACTGTTTATTTTTTTCCTCTCCTGTCACTGGCAGATGTATCAGCTTGAATTCTGCTGCGTTGGGAATGTATGTGAATTTCATTTGCTACTAACCATCACACTTTCAGATGTCTGACCCTGGCCTGGAAATATAGTATACAGTGTATCCCCAAGACAAATGAACTGAGCAGCATGTTTCTTATTACTTCATCTCCGTCTCTGTGTTCTGTATTAAAAACTAAATAGTGAATAAAAACTGGCGTGTAAACTGACCCACCTGTATTAAGCACAGCACTAAGCAAGGTAAGTCTACACGTTCAGCCTGTGCACTTCATTTCCCTGTGTGATATAGTGCTGGCTCTGCCTCTTAGAGCAGTGTGCTTCCCTGCTCCTGCTGCTCCTGATTATTGCAACCAGAATACAAACAGATGTTCCTGGTAAGACTGTTAAATATAAAGTTGAACTCAAATTCATCATAATTTAAAACTTTCTGAAAGAGGTCTTTGCCCTTTGACTGTCCCTAACCCAGCTCGCATCGTGAACCTGTAACTTAAAAGGTGTTAGAAGGGGTCATTATTTGACTGCCTTTTACTCCTGGAGAGGGATTTCCCATTTATGCACTGATGTGACAGGTACCATCAGAAACGATTACTCTTCCATCAGCCTGTAACTAAAGAGCATTGCATCAGGATGAACAATATCCAATGTTCAGACAATTGCTCTCCAGAGGTCAGAAATGCATTGCCCAAGAGGTGCCCATGGTGCATGGCTTTAAATAGGTGTAAAAAACCAAACAAGCATGTAAATCAAATGAGTGAGGCATTAGGAGAGCAAACTACTGAACTACTTGATACAATTTCTGCAAAACTAAATGGTTTGTAATGCATTCCTCTTCCCAGTCATTTATTTCAAGCCCCGACCCTGAGTTGCATCTACATTTCTTCAATATTTCTAGATGCTTTTGAGTGTCAGTAAACACTCTGCTTTCCCTTGACATGTATAGTCTCCTCTCTGAAAACTCTGGCAATGCAAACTCACATGTGTTGAACAGAACTGAAATTATTCCAACACTTAGACTGGAGCTTCACTGTGACAGGATTTGTGGATCCAAAACTGGGTAACTAGGGCTGTTGGGCAGCCTTATGCATTCGCTTGTAACTGTATGTACTACTAATGGAAGTTCCTACAATAATATAAATTTATTTTTAGTCTTGGTAAAATAGCAATAGACAGAGTCAAAAATTCTGTTTAAAAAGAGGAAAAAAAAAAAAAAAACCCAAAAAACCAAACACCAACACAAAACAAAAAACAAATAACCAAACAAAACCCCCCAACTTTTCTACCTTTTTGAGAAGAAGCAAGATAAGGTAGTGGTAATTGCTGAAAACTAAGAAAACAAATAGGATTAAGATTTGTTGTGCAGGTATTTTGTCATAGAAAATTAAGTCACTTTGACAGAGGACGAAGGAGCGACTGAAAAAGACTTCCTTAAACCAAAGAACTACAATTCTTTACAGGTTATATTTTGTTCTTATGTACAGTGCTGTTGTTTCATCTAAATAGCAGAAACTGATACAATACAAATAATAATAGAAAGACAGAAAGACAGCATTTGAGTTCTGGCCACTGTTGAATGGTGGTAATTGGCAATATAAAGACAATGTTTCAGTTTTGCTTACCATCATTTTCTAATAAAACTCCTCAAAGTAAAGGCAGATGTGTGGTTACTGCTATATAGCAATTGCTCTAAAGTATGGTGCTGTCCCTTAAGTAAGCAAATATCTTCCTTTTAATAAAAAAAAGTGCATACAAGGTTTATTTGACTAGGAGCTTCATAAAAATGCTGCAAAAATTTACATACAGAAGGGTCTAATTAACCATAACTCCCAACATGAGAGAGATTGGGAGTTGATCATTTGCCAGTAAGCACCGCTAGTAGTAGAATACACATCTATTGAAATTAATTTAAAAAGGCAACACATAAAAAAAAAACCTGAAAACTTTTGGAAAAATCTAAGGTTAGTTTTCCTCTAAATCTAGAGTTTCCTTGACTCTGCTTCTGGCTGCACACAGTTGGTGTTTCTCTATTGGGTTTCTGTAAATACTTCAGACTGAGATGTGGTGTGCTTGCTGTACAGAGCTGCAGTGGCAGGAGAGTATTTTTTTTCAAAGCAAGCCAGAATGGAGCAGAGAGACAGTGTTTATGTAAAGTAAGCTGTGTGAATGGAGTGTGCTATAATTCAAGAATAACATATATATTTATAAATGTAGATTTAAGTTACTCAGGATTTTGCTAACAAGCTGTTCGTATCTAAAGACTACATCTGCCACCAGAGTGTTATTGAAAAGAACAGTTTATCTTTCATTTAACATGTTTGTAAAGGAATCAATTGGCAAAGAAAAAAAACCTTATTTCTGAAGGATAAATGCTTATGCTTTTTCCTTGGCCAGCCATACTGAACACAAAGCACTTTTGTGCAGATATCTAGAAAAGAATAATTTTGAGCTCTTTGTCTGAGCTAGGGGTTAGGACATTATGCTGTGTGTATGCTGGGCACATTCTCCTATTTTTCAGTACAGCTAAAAGAAGTAAATACTATGTACTTGCAGCAATCAGTTGATGGACAAAAGAATTAGTCTGGGATTTCTCTCAATGCTGGGTTCACTGTCTGTTACTGTGCATAAACATAACTTAGGCTTGTTGAATAACAACTTAAGCTATAGGAGTATTAGTGGTAAAATAGTTGCTGTTAAATACTTTGGTTTCCAGTAGCTATCAAGCGAGTTCATTAAACTTGCTGCTTAGCTAGGAGCTGTGCATATCACATCAAGTCTCCTTATTTCCCATCCCCGTTTGGCTCATTAGGTTGGATGTATGTTTTGGTTTACTTTCATATGCTTCCCCCGCTCACCGCCTTAAACTGTCACCTTGATGTGCTTGCAGACTACCTGCTCCTCACAGCAGTGCCCAGCAGAGGTATGGTGTGAGTGACAGATGTTGGTCAGATGTTGAGTCACTGGGTGGGCAACAACTGGGGTTTTCTTGGCTCTTGAATGCCCTTTGCCCAGCCACTTGCTTTGCTTGACTGCCATGCCTCAGATACTTGCCTTGCATGTTGGCATCAAAATTTCTCAAGTGTCTGTGTGTATATCTATAAACATCTATTCCATCTAGATACTGCATTTTCAAGCTATCTTAAAGAATTTGGTAGTTCTGGTTTTGGTTTCCTCTGTATGAATGCTTATTTAGTTCCCTTCATAAGAAGCCTACTTCTGCCAGATCCATAACAGCTGAAATGTGGTTTTGATAATTTATTTTTTTTTAAATGAAGCTTTTAGCATGCTACTGCAGAGTCTCAGTAGGGGTTAATCTATGTGTGGTGTTGGGGCGGGAGGGCACAAGGAAGGATACATGCAGGTATCTTCTGAACACAGTATTTGAATTTCAAGGGACTAGACATTTGACACCCTATAGTCCTCTAACAGCAAATACGTTGAAAGTAGCTGAATACTTAATTACAAGTTTGGATTCTGTTGCAAAGGGTTTGATTTGTTTCAGAACTTGATGCCATGGGAGATGGGGTCACTTTGCTTTTGGGCAAGATATGACTTGTAAACCAGATACAGATCTGCTTTTCCACTCTGGAGAAACTCCCCTTGGACACGGAACTTCAGCTGGGCTTTTCACTTCATTGCAAGAACATTTGCACTCCTGAAATGCAGGCTTAGAGTGTAACCCTCATGTTCAAAATTAGGAGCAACTGGGCTGTTAAATTTCTTTGAACATGCATGCTACTTTTCTTGAGGAGGAAGAGAAAAGTATGGAGGCATTTTGATTATGTTGCATCTTCATATGGAAAGCTGAAGTAAAATATGCTGTTTAAGGATTTGGCTGGGTATCAAAGGAAGTGTGCAGAAGTTCTGCAAGACATACTTTTTAAATCTTAGATGAAGGCAAATGTCTAAGGATGAAGGCGCTCTGTGTCAAGAGTTAGAACTGTGTGTTCCTTAGTTTCAAGTTGTAGCTGTTAGTGTAATTGTGCACATGCTCCTACACTCTCTTTTGGGCTCTTCCGTCCTTTTTCGTAAGAATTTATTGAGCAATTTTAAACTCGATATTTCAGCAAAATTTACTGTCACCACAGGCAACTCCCCTCATTCTTGATGTGGGCTAAGGGACATCATCCCTCCACACCTGCTCTCAGACCTCTATCAGCATTGTCTACCAGGCTTTCTCTTCCCCACTGTAAATCTTGCTATCCTGACATCCATCCTGCTGGTCCCCCTTATCTGGATGCTGCTGTGGTCAGCTCTTCCTGCCCATTTCTCTTGTTGACAGGAACCTTGTGGCACAGTGACAGTTGCACTCCTCTTCCTTTCCCCCATGGCAGTTGCTTTCCCAGCACTGGTGGGTGACGAGTGTCTCCAAGCTCTCTATCACTGCCTTGCCTACCACTGCACAGGCTGGTCCATCTGTTCTTTGCAGTGGGTTTTTTTAATATTCTCAGCTAAGCCTTCAGCATGCTGTGGGAGAGATTGCCATGAAAAGC